>PVJX010002369.1:85599-131060 GCA_004027295.1 Dolichotis patagonum
GCAGCTTGCCAGAATGCAGCCATTTACCAGGGTGGCTGACTGGTTGCTCGTTTTCTCAGCGCTGTAAGTTCCAACATGGCGTGGATCTTAGGAATCGCTGCTGCTTCTCGCCCTGGGGTGGCCGCAGCTTGCCAGAATGCAGCTGTTTACCAGGCTGGCTGACTGGTTGCTCGTTTTCCCAGCCTATGTCACATTTTGTTTGTTCATCAATTAATTGACATGTGATCCCTTTCTTTTTTTGACTACTACACATAATGCTGCAATGAAATTTATTCATATTTATTTGTGTAAATCTATCTCATTTTTCTTTTTTATACATGCATGAAGTAGAATTGCTAGAAAACATAATACTATTAAGTCAAACTTTCCAAAGAACTGCAAAACCATCTTTTAGAGACTCCATACTATTTTATCTTCCTATCAACAATGTATGAATGTTATAATTTCTCTACATCTTCACCTATACTCGCCTATTGTTTGCATTATCTTAGCCATTCTATCATGTGTAAAGTGGTATCTTACAGTGATTTCTTTCCATTTCCCTAATGATGGGTCATACTGAGCATTTTTTTATATGCTTATTAACCATTTGTCTCTTTTCTTTGGAGAAATGTCTATTGAACTCTGCTCATTTTTAAATTGAGTTCTTTTTATTGCCAGGTTGTATGAGTTCTTTATTTATTCTGGATACTAGATCCTTATCAGATATATGATTTGCAAATATTTTCTCCCATTCTGTAGGTTGTCTTCTGAAGTATGGAAGTTTTCAGTTTTAAAGAATGTCTATTTACCTATTTTTCTCTTTGGTTAACTGTGGTTTTTGGCATATTTAAGAAATCATCATTGAATCCAAGGAAATAAAGATTTATGCCTATAGTTTCTTTTAAGATTTTTTAGCTCATATATTTACATCCTTGGTCAATTTTGAGTTACTTTTGTATATGATGTAAGTTGGAGTTACTTTTGTACATGTGTAAGTTATGGAATCCAAAGTCACTTTTATATGTACCACTGGTTTTTTTTTTAATTAAGCTATAGAAACACACACACAAAGGGATCACATTGAATAACTAGTACCAAATCATGAGCCAGACACTGACAGAATCCTAGAAGTCCTTTCATGTCCCCTTCCATCCACCCAGCTATTGTCCCTGACCAAACTACCATCTTGACTTAATTTTGTGTCTTTGTTTTTGAACTTCATGGAATTGAAATCATGTAGTATGTACTCCTTTGTTCCTGGTTTCTTTCACTAAACATTATGGTTTTGCTTCATTATGGTGTTTTATGTCATTGGAATTTATTCATTTTCACTGCTATACAGGATTCATATATATTCATGTTCATATAACAGAGTCTGCCAAAAATGTATGCACACAATTTAGGAAAAGAAAAGCTTGCATAAATATTTTAATACTTTTATGTGTGGGGGGCCCTAAAGGTTGTTGTATATGGCAGAAAACCCATGACACCTCCAGTCCTTAGAGAAGAAACTGAAAAAGCACGTGCAGCAATCTTAATGACCCAGGTCACCCAAGCAGCAGTTCACTGCACTAATAAATGTTGGAAGCTAATGGCCACCTCTTGAGCACCTCTTGTAACTGGAGAGGCCAAAGTTAGCTTGTATTCATCTCAGATGTCTCAATACATTTAGTATCAAAATATTTATGTAAGTTTTGCTTTTCCTGAAATGGTATACATTTTTTGGAGGACTCTTTTCCTGACGTGGTATACATTTTTTGGAGGATATATTAAAAATCTTCTCCACAGTAAAGGAAACAACTAGCAAAATGAAGAGACAACCAACAGAATGGGTAATAACCTTTACCAGCTACTCTTTTGACAGAGGATTAACATATGGAATAAAGAACTCAGAAAGCTTATCACCAAAATATCAAATAGCCCAATATATAAATGTGCAAGTGAATTAAACAGACATTTCTTAGAAGCCCATAGCTAGGCGTGGACTTATTTGCCTGTATTTCCAGCACTAAGGAGGCTGGGGCAGGAGGATTGGTGTGAGTTCAAGGCCTCGACCACATAGTGAGTTCAAGACCAGCCTGGACTATATAGTGAGACCTTGTCTCAAAACAACACAACACAACACAACACAACACAACACAAAACAAAACAAAACAAAACAAAATGTCCAAATAGAAATACTCAACATCTTTTGCCATCAGGGAAATGCAAAGCAAAACTACTTTAAGATTCTATCTCACCCCAGTCAGAATGGCTGTAAGGAAAAATACAAAATACAGAAATTACTGCGGGGATGTGGTGGTGGTATAGGGAGATGGAACTCTTCTACACTGCTGGTAGTAACATAAATTAATACAGCCATTATGAAAATCAGTATGGAGGTTCTTCAAAAAACTAAACTAGAGTTACCATTTGACCCAGCTGTACTGCTCCTTGGTATACACCTGAAGCAATTAAGTCAGTGTACTATATGACTATGTTTACTGTGGCACAATTCATAAAAGCAAAGATATGGAGCCAACAGAGGTGCCAGGCAACAGATGAAAGCATAATAAAAATGTGTCATATATGCACAATGAGCCATTGTTCAGCCATTAGACAGAACAAAATTCCATCATTTCCAGGACAATGGATGGATTTGGAGACCATCACCTAGAGAAAAATAAATCAGACTCAGACAAATATCACATTTTTTCTAATATGACAAGAAAATAGGAGACAGAGTATTATTGTCTTCTATGATTTATAAATGACAAGAGGAAGGGGATAAAAGGAATGGGGAGGGGGGTAAATGTAGGCAATAGAGCAGGTAGAAATGAGCAAAATGTATTCTATGCATTAAAATCTGCCCCCCAAAGTGAAACTAGGAAGGGGGTGAGGCAAGGGGAGCACTGGGGTGTCAAATGAACGTGATCAGATTATGTGATATGCATACATAAATCTGTCACAGTGAAATCTATTTAATAGTATATCTAATAAAAAAGAATGAAAAAGTAAAAAAGGAAAAAACTAAGCAAACACTCTGAAACAGGTATCTAATCAATAAATTCACAAAGCCAACCTTTAGCTAATGTACAAATATTTAGTTAAATTGCAAAAAAAGGAAAATCCACCCCAGTATTGTCTGGGTTTTTTTTTCCTTTTCAGTATTCAACTAGGGCTGGTATAACATTAGGACTTTTCACTTGCAGTTTTGTCTTAGTCCTTTGGGCTGCCATAAGAAATTCTATAAGGTGAGAAGTTTATAAGCAACAGAATTCTATTCCTTGTAGTCCTGGAGGCTGGCAGTCCAAGATTAAGGCTGAGTCAGTGTCTGGCAAGGGTCCCTTCTCTGTGTCACACACACACACACACACACACACACACACCCCTTCTTGCTATGTCGTGACATAGAAGGGGCAAGTGATCTGTCATCTCTTACAAGGACACCAATCGCAATCATGAAGACTCTTTCTTAAATGACATAAACCCCTGCCACATCCCTTCCTCTCGACACTACCACTTAAGGAGACACAAACACGCAAATCATCACCGGACCTTGCTGACTGGGGAAACTGAGTGCATTTTCATGTTCTTGGCCACTGGGATATTTTTTTTTTTTTGTACCAGGGATTGAACTCATGACTTTGTGTTTGCCAAGCAGGCACTTACTTACACCGCTGAGCTAAACCCCGGGCCCTGCCACTGGGATATTCTGTTTACCAAGTACACTATTGATTGTTAATTTCTTTTAGTCCTGATAATTTGTACCTTCTATTGTTTCCCTGATCATCTATATATGGAATTTCCTTCCATTTATTTACAATCCAGGGCATCTCTATCCCTCTATTCTCATGCATGTGTGATATTCTGCCCCTGCTGAAAATCTATGATAATATTTTAGGAAATAAAAAAATGAAAATAAAAAAGAAAGCTTTCTTCCTGCCGGTAGATACGATTTCCTAGATGAGCAGAGAAACAGTGTAGGGGGAAGCCTGACCGTGCTCCTTCCACACCCACATCACGTCTGTTCCGCCATCACATTTTACACAGGGACATTTGCCTGTTACTTTCCAGTGGCCTCGTTTTTGTCCACTCTGTATACCTGGACCGGCATTATGATTTTAAGGACAAAGGCACTATCTCTTACTTTTTCTATCTACCCTCCACTTTACCCTAAACCACTCTCGTGCAATAAGACTTAACAGGATCTCTAAGAGCATAGTAAACCTAAAGGTTTAGAATTCTGAGTTTCATATTGAAACCACACGACTGATCCTCTTTTGTCACTGGTCCCATGGTTTTTTAAATCTGAGGAAACTATGACATAGAACTGTGCGTCCTACTGTCACTTTCCCACCCTCCCTATCTTTGGGGATTTGGGTCCCAGGCTGGGATGAAGAGAGATGATTATATTTGGACTGTGCTGTTGATCCCTTCCCATCAAGCTTAAAGAGAAGCATGTTTTATAAGGGTCAGAGGAAATACCTAAAGCCTTTTGAAAGCACAAATGCTTTTTCTGCCAGAGTGTATAGCAAAAGAAATTAACCAAAACAGTTTCATGATTATTTTCACATTTTGTGAGCAGTAGAAAAGAAATAAAATAATATGAATAAGACATGGTAGAAACTTCATTTTAGTATTTAAATTTTATTATTTAAATATTCACTTGAAAGGTTTATTTGTAGTGAAACCCACTTCTCTGCTCATGCTGCTGTTCCATGCAGACCAGCACCACGGCCTAGACATCCAATAATCCTGTGATAAACAAAGATAAGCAGGCAGTTTCTCAGAACTAAGTTAATCTTCCTCCAAAGAGGTCGGGACAACTACCATTCAGGAAGTGTCCTGACTGCTGAGAAAGTAAAGAGGGGCTCTGTGCTCAAACACAAGAATTTCAGAGGGTTCCCAGTTGCTAGTTTGGGGGGAATGGAGCTAAAATCCTGTGTCCTGGGAAAAGGGTGAATATCACAAATAATCTATAATCCTGAGCTTGATTGGAAACTAATTTGATTTCAGGATGAGGGTATTCTGGGAGGTGCCAGAACCTTAGTGGTTTGGGAAATCTGATGCCAAACTTGACTGCCTTTTCTCCACGCATGTTCTCCATCCTGTGGGTAAGGCTCTTGATGAATTTAGTCTGCTTTTTATGGCTTATAGAAGTAGAGATCACAAAGACAAAAAACCAAAAAACTCATGTCACAGGACATTCTAGTCTCCAAAGGACTGCTGTAATACTGTGATTGCTAAAACAGAGTTGCCTTTCTGCAAAACAGCTACACAGAGAGATGGGGCAGGGATGAGGGATGGGTTGGGAGGGTAGTGGCCAGTGACCAGGTTCTGAAGATGACATTTGTATATTTGGTAAAGATCTGGGCTTTACCATTTAGGGGTCATGTGGTTTTAGGTAAGCTACTTTCAATGAGCCTCATTTCTTCTTCTGAAACACCAAGATAAGGATATTTACCTCATAAAGCTGATTTGAAGCATGTGTGCGTGCGCGCGCGCGTGCACGCGCGCGCAGGCACACACACACACACACACACGGTGAAAGCCGTCCATATACTATGAAGTGACACACAAAGGAAAGCATTATTTTTTTGCCCTTTCCTCTAATCTTCAAGGAAATTGTCTTTCCTTTCTTTTTCAACCTCAACCCCACCCTAATCACAAGCCTGGAGAATAGTTCCAAGTCTTCAGAAGGTAGTCAGTAAAATTCTCCTTACGTAGTCAAAATATTGAGTAGATGAGTGGGTTTCGTCATTTAAAAAATATTTATTGGGTACCTGTTAACTTTCAGAGATTGTTGTGGGCACCAAAGAAACAGCTGTGAATTCAGAAAACAGACAAAAATCCACGCCCTCGTGGAACTTCCATGATAGAGAAGTAAGATCCAGAACACAGAATCATTACTCACAGTGGAGGTGCTGGGTGATGAGGCCGTGAAGGGAGCAATGCAGAGAAGGAGGATGAGGAGGGGACAGGGTGGGTGTGACTATCAGGGGATGGGTCGGGATCTCCCCAAGAGCTCCAACTCACAAAAGCTGAATTTTGGGGAGATGAGCTAATTTCCAGGCTCCACTCTAAAGGGTTGTCATCTTCCTTCCCTAGTCCCAGGTATCCAGAAGCCAGTTGGGGTCAGAAGCCAGATCACAGCTGTGAGGGAAAGCAATGACAAATTGGACAATGGAGTGAAACAGCGTAGGTCACCTGACCCTGGAAATTAGATCACCTTGAAAAAGACTCTCCACCTCGGCCGTGAATGAAAGTTTCTGCATTGTGTTTCCTTGAATAGAACTGGAAAGAGACCAGTTTCATATGTTTCAAGCCTTTCCCTGTTTGCATTGTATGAATGACACGTTCCTGTCCAAACTTACCCAGACAAATAGCTGCTAGTTGCCTAGCAACCCTGCCCTAATCATTCTTCAATGCAATAGAATGAACCTGGACATAGAAAAACAAGTTAAAGTTTTATGTTAGAAGGGAAAAACTGAAATTCTTCTCCAAGTCTCTCCTGCTATTTAACTTCTACCTTGGCCATCCCTGAGCAAGCTCAGCAATGAAGTCCCTCCTTTCAGCAGCTGTGTGTAGCATTCACAAAGTTCACACTTACTGCAGCCACCATGACTATTTTTTGACTTTATGGAATCATCAGCATTCTGTCTTATAATAACAGTAATGGAAAAAAGGCTATGGAAAGTGATTTGGAATCACATGAGTCCAGAGTTCAAAGACCTTATGAAACTATCTGGTCAAGGATGGTAAATCAATTATATCTTGCAGTCCCATCACAGATGACTGGAGCTGGGTTCACGTGGCAGTGGTCTCTGAGGGAGTCTCTGGCAATTGGTTGGGAATTGCCAACATCACTCTGAAAGACAAAGAAAGACACTTCCCTACGTACCACAAGCTCAATCCTGACCAAAATGGAGTGATGGGACCAATGAGAATAAATCAACGATGGAGAATAGGTAACTTCAGGCCTTGCAACAGGAGGCCAAGTCCCCTGGACTCCACAGCAGGCATAAAAAATGGAGAATGATTAATCAGCAATGTCTGCCATAGAGAAGCAATAGTAAAGGGCCGCCCTCTCGGGTATTTACCATGCCTAATCTAGATCCAGCTTCTCTTTTAACAAGTGAAGAAATGGATATTTAGAAAGTTGAAGTGACTGACTTGAAGTCATACAGCCAGGGAGAAGCAGAGGGCAGTCCAGCCCTCTAGACTTCTACTTGAGTGCTGTTTCGGTACCAGCTGCTTTTGCTCTCATTCGTCCAACCTTAGTCTAGAGAAAGCTGGTTCCAGAGATTAGCAACCCAGCTGGCTTTGTTTAATGCCTGACACTTGGTTCGTGGTCATGAGTTGCTCCCACTGCCCCTGCCCAGTTCCTGCTCTCTCTCACCTCCTAACAGGGCTGCAGATCTCCAACTGCTGTGGTCACAGCAGGCATAATGGGGGTTCAGCCCACGCAGCAATCTACAGTGGGGTCCAGGGGACTTGGCCCCCTGTCCCAAGGCCTGAAGTTACCTCTTCTCCATCATCGATTTATTCTCATTGTTCTTATCACTCCAGTTTGGTCAGGATCAAGGTTGTGGTGTGTAGGGAAGTATCTCTCTTTGTCTCTCAGAGTGATGTTGGCAAATTACGTTCATTTCTATTTTAAAACTTACCCTTCTTAGTTAAACTGATTTATTATTTATTTAGAAAAGATATTTATATGTGGGTGTGACTAAAAAATAGTCCGCCAAGAAATTGACTTCATTTTTAAAAGCTGTTATAAATCCTGGATCAACTGATGTATTTGCTTTTTCCTTGAAAGTGGGACCTGGCTTCACGCTGACCCTTTTCCTCCTCCAGAGATGATCTGTCTCCTCACTCTATCAAGCCCTGTTCTTCCTTTGGGTGTTTCAATAAGAAACTTTGTTCAACACATTAATATATGATATGTCCGGTGTGGTGGCACATTCTATAATCTCAGCACTCCGGGAGTCTGAGTCGGGGGATTGCAAATTGTGTGGGGAACTTACTAAGACCTGTGTGAAAATAAGAGCAGCCCTCAAATAATCTCTTTGCCTTAAGACTAAGAAAATATTTTTTAGAAATAACACTTCTTGGTTTTAAAGAAAAAAACAGACGTTAAAATTTCGTGGGATTATACAAAAGCCAATTGTATTGAAATACACTAACAATGAAAAACCAAAATATGAAATTAAGAAACAAATCATAATTTATAAAAGTATTAAAATGGGAAAATGTTTAGAAGTAAATTTAACCAAAAAAAGTGAAATTTATACACTGAAGACTATAAAATTTTGTGGAAGCAAATGAAAGATCCAAATACGCGCAAAAGCATCTGGTGCTTGTGGGTCGATTAAGTTAACATTGTTAGAATGGCCATGCTCTTCAAGTTGTCCTACACATCCAACCAAATCCCCTTCAAAATAGAAGATGGATTTTTTAGTAATGGACCATTTGATACTAAATTTCATATGGAAATACAAGAAACTCAGGGGTGCCAAAACTGTCTTGAAAAAAATACAAGTTTTTAGGACTCATACACTCCAAATGCAAAACATACAGCAAAACTACAGCAATCAAAACAATGTGTTTCTTGCATGAGGAAGAAATATAGATCAGAGGAATAGAATTTAGACGGCAGTTATAAACCTTTTTATTCATGGTTAATTGAGTTTTTTCAAGGGTACCAAGATAGTTTAACAAAGGAAGGAATAATGTTTTAAAAATACACGGGCCTGGGTCAAGAGAATAGCCATATGCAAAGAATGAGCTGGGAGTGCTGGCCCACTCCTGTAACCCCAACACTTGAGGGGCTGAGGCAGGAGGATCAAAAGTTAGAGCCCAGCCTGGGGTATAAAGTGCGTTCCAAGCCAGCCTGCACTACATAGTGAGACTCTGTCTCAAAAACCAAAAACACCAAAAGAAGAAGACAAATGAAGTTGAATTCTTTCCTCAGAAAGAAAAAATTAACTTGAAGTGAATCAAAGAGCTATACATAAGAGTTTAAACTGCCAAGCATAGATGTAAACATAGACATAAAACAGATGTAAATCTTCATGATGCTGGATTTGGCAGTGATTTCTTAGTGATGACACCACAAACACAAGCAATCAAGGATACAAAATAGATAAACTGGATTTCATCAAAACTGAAAATTTTGGGGCAAGGGATTTAGCTCAGTGGTGTAAGTGCCTGCTTGGCAAACAAGAAGTCATGAGTTCAATTCCCAGTACCAAAAAAACAAAAAAAAAACAAAAAAAACCCTGAAAATTTTGCATTTCACAGGACACTATGAAGAAAGTGAAAATACCAAATGGGAGAAGACATTTTCATGCCATGTTATCTGCTAAAGGCTCAATGCAGAACTCTTACAACTCAATAATTAAAAAGGCAAATAGCCCAATTAAGAAACAAGCAACAGATTTGGAGAGATATTTCTCCAAAGAAGATATACAAATGTTCAATAAGTACATGAAAAGATGCTCCACATCACTGGTCATTAGGAAAATATGGGTCAAAACCCCGCTGAAATGCCACCTCCTACCCACTAGGATAGCTACAATAAAAAAGAAAGGTAACCCAAGCTAGTCCCCATTCCCACCGTAGCAAGTCACACTCAGGGAATCTGAAATCTAGTTGATGCTTAAATGGTTTTTCAACCCTCCTCCATGACATACCCACTGGGGGATCGTCCAGCCTGCTCCTGTTTGGTTTTGCTCCTTTATTGAACACCTGCTGTGTTCTGCTCTGTGTGATGCGTTAAGAATACACTCATGGTGATCTCTTTAACAGTGCAATCATTTATTTGAATATTTGTAATATAGTAATGCATTTTATTGCTTTCTGTATATTTCTGCTTATTTATATCTCTTTTATTTTGGATTCTTTGAGACAAAGATTCAAATCAAACATATTATTTGGGAAGCATAGGCAGCACTTGTCGGGGAGTAGGGAAGAGACCCAGGCAAGGAAAAGGAGGCCGTAGGTGGTGTCCATGAGATCAGCCATCATGGTGAGCCTCTGTGCTTAACCTTGTGAGGAAACTCTGAGAAATTCGTCCACCTACTGATGAGTGATTTACATACTGATTCCTCAGTCCTTGATTAAACCCTGGAGCTGGGAATGTGTTGATTACAAAGCACTGACTGTTCTCAGAGAACCCTCCCCAGTTCTCAGCTAGCAGAGGCACAGAGTCCAGGAGTTGGTGATGGAAAGGATTCGTGGTCCTGGGGTATGGGTGGGGGACTCTGACAGCAGGAAATACCCTTCCTGCTCCAAAGAGGATTGAAGATGGGCTATGAGAATATACAAAATGCACCCAAATGCTACAAATCAGGTAAAGGTGAAGAGAATACCAAAGCCAAAGATAAAAAGAAAAGAAACTCTGGCTAGGCAATAACTAGCCTTTTAGTGAGCCCCCAAATAGATGTTCTTTTTCAGCTCATCATTTGTCAAGTGCTCACCTTTGAGAAATACCTCTGGAAAGGGCAAAGCAGGGTTGCCTGTTTGCTCACCATAGCAAGGGAGCCGCTTCCTGGGTAGTCACGGTAACGTTCAAAGTACGAGGCTTTGGGGTTGGGGTTTAGTATGCAGTGGGTCTACCTGTGCAGGAGCCTGATTACAGTTGACCGAGGATCACAGCACGGTAATTATAGATTGAGGGACTTGGGAAGGCGGTGGGTTTGGGGTGAGAGTTTTAAAGTGTTGGGAAGGAACCGGTCAGCAGCTGTCATTAGTGAGAAGTTGCCTGGTCACATGTTCATGTGAATGGCTTTGAGCGGAAGTTCCTGGGCAAGCCGAGTGGTTTCTGTTAAATGTTGCAGGAAGCTGCGAGAGTGGAAATGCGCCTTCTTCTCACCTTCCTGTAAACCTATGACATCACCTCTAAAGCAAGGCTTAGCAGAAGCGGCTCTCTAGAGCCAGCCACCCACAATCCAGAAACAGACTTGCTGCCGTTCTCAGTGAGCCAGGAATACAGCACGCTCTCCCTTACTGAGAAAGAGCAGGGAGACAGTGTGAAGTCTCAGCCTGGCGTGGTCGGAGGATGATGATTTCTATGGCTATCAGCAGACCTCGTCATTCTGGAGCCCGAGCTCGGGCTGAAAGCACTAGGTGAGGGATGAAGGTCCCTGCGGTGAGGTTACCACAATGGCTCTATGCTGGAAAGGTGCCCTCAAGTGGATTGTAGCTCTGTCACACTATCCCATTGGACAGGACCTCTCAGTAATGCCAGAAAGGAAGTCATGGCCAGGCTGGCCTCCTGCTGTGCTTGGGGGCAGCTGGAGCTTTCAGCAGGTGCACACAGCACCTGATAGAACCACAGGGATTTCCCACCAGTCTCCCCCGCCCCAACCTAGGGCCACCTGATGTCAAGGGGTGCCTCAGATGCACTCACACCAGCTTCTTCTCATCACATTCTGATGGCACCCAGCAGGCAGGCGGGGAGGGAGCCTGTGCAATTCTTCCACATGGCAGAAGAGGAATCAGAGGCTCAAAGTCAGATCAGCAAAGAGAAAGAACTGGGGTTGATAACCACATCTTGTTCTGGGCTCTTTTCTGGAGTAGAAATCTTTCCTGTACATCTACCCTTAAGGTAACTGTGGCAAAATGGTTGTGTTAGCCTACAGTTCCACCAAAATGTTTGCACACTAAAAACTGCTCATTTTAATTGGAAATATGTCTCAATTAGCTATAATGTACATGGCCTTGCTTTCGCCAATTAAAAATAAAGATTCAGTCAAAAATGGGCTAGAGAAATGATCACAAAAGTAATACAGATGACTGACATATACATAAAGAAACATTCAATTGCTGGCCATTGCAGAAATATAAATTAAAAAAACACTGAGATTCCATCTTAGCCCCAAAAGAATGGCAATCATCAAGAAATCAAATAATAACAAATGCAAGCAAGGCTGCAAGCGAAAAGGAACACTTAGGCTTTAAACCAGTAAACTACTATGAAAATCTGTATGAAGGTTCCTCCAAAAACTGAAACTAGAAACTCCATTTGCCTCAGTCATTCCCCCTCTAGGGATCTTCCAGAAATAGTAAAAGATATCATATTACAGTGATACATACATACCCATTTTATTGCAGTACAATTCATAGTAGCTAAATCCTGGAATCAGTCCTTATGTCTATCAACAGTGAAATGAATAAAGAAAATGTGGCATTTATAAACAATGGAGTACAACTGTGTCATAAAGAAGGATAAACTTCAGTCATTTGGAGGAAAGCAGGTGCACCTTACACCATCATATTAAATGAGAAATCCAAATTATAAACAAAGAGCAAAATACAAGATAGATTATAGCAAGTAGGGAGCTAGATCTTTCTCAAAGGGGAAAAGAATCAAGAGATAGATGGAGGGGAGAAGAAGGGAAGGGAAAGAGATGGAAAAAGAAATTAAGATGTTCCATGTGCATCCACCAACTCTCCACAGGGAATGTAAGCATCATGTGCTACAAACATGTACTCATGAAAAGTGATCTGAAAGAATGCAAGTGGTTATTTTTTCCATTGGGAAAGTAATCATGCTCACTATAGAAAATGTGCTCAGAAAGTGGACTTGTGGGCTTTTGTGCTGCAGAAGAAGGCCTTTGGTCCATTCTTGGAGAAGCTGATCTCATCTTCAGTGAATCAGTGTTCTTGGGTGAGGGCCAGTGTCCTGGTCACAAAGGTGTGTTTCTAGGAGATGATGGCTCTACTTTCTCTGTGGGGTAAATAAGTCCTCAGCTTCCCTAGGGTAAGAGGTTCTGCTTGACCAGGTCATCACATCCTTTCCAAGGGCTTTTGACCGTTATTGTGTGACAAAAGAGACAGGATGAGAGCTTCTATGGTGAACAGAAAACAGGTTCTCCAAGGCGAGAGTGCTGAGTGCTGAGAACTCTCAGCTCTACAAGAGCCTTGCTCTTCAACATCCTTCTCCACCTCAACACTGCAGGAGCTCATAAAGCCCAGCAAACCTGGCCCAGTGTGAGCACGCAGAATTCCATTTCTTCACCTGGTGGCCTGGATACCAATAAGGTCTGGATACCAATCTGGCAAGTTGCAGGAAGGTGTAAGAAAACCTGCCTATATGTCCCATCCCAGGAGCACAAAGAAGAGCGTTGGACCCTAGATCCTTGAGCCTTCCACTCCTGGCCTCCGTGAAGACAGGAAGGGCTTCGCTCCCACTCTTTCCAATACAAAGTGCAGCACTCTTGCAAATGCAGCTTCTCAGCAGAAGATGCCACCCCAGAGAAGAATGAGCCCCCTCACTCAGAACAGGAACTTTACCACCTTTTGGTTCCCTAAATTGGCAAGACCCAAATGGGTTACAGCCACCTGCAATTTTGGTACCCAGGTATCTGTAGTGGAAGAGGCTTGGCAGTGTAAAAAGGATGAGTCCTGGTGACAGCAGAGCGCATGCGTGCGAGGGTGCAGCTTCTGAGGGTAGGGTGGGTCTCCTCTCCTCCACAGGTGAGTGCAGGGCGCATGGCCTCCAACTGCTCTTGTTTGGGGATTGAGTGGCTTTTGTTTGACTCTCTAGACAGGACCAAAGCAAATAGTTTCCTATTAGAACTTTTCACTGTTCGCAGTGAACCTGGATCCCCGCACTCCTGTAAGGCTAGATGATGGAATGTGATTGAATCTCCACTGGGTATTGTGAAGATTATATGCACTTTGTTAAATTGAATTCAGTAATATACAAACTGCATGCAGTAGAAGAATAACGGTTCCCCCACTGTTGTCCATGTCCTCACCCCAGCAACTGTGAATAAATTAGGTTGCTTGGAAAGGGGGAATTAAGATTACAGACAAAAATCAAGGTCTCTAACCAGTCAGACTGGGAGAGGGTGGGGGTGTAATTTAGTGGTAGAACACTTGCCTAGTATGTGAGAGGCCCTGGTTCCAATCTCCAGCCCTGCCAAAAATTCAAAAATAAAAAGCTCAAGAGATTATTCTGAATTATCCAGGTGGCCCAGGATAGTCACAAGAGTCCACAAAGTGAGAGTAAAAGGCAGAAAAGGAAAGTCACAGGATATGATGAGACGGATTTAACCTGCCTTTGCTGGTTTTGAAGCTGGAAGAAGGAACCATAGGCCAGGGAATGTTGGCAGCCTTGAGAATCTGGAAAAGCCAAGGAGACAGATTTTCATTCTCTGCCCCTTAAACTTCTAGAAAGGAGTGCAGTCATGTTAGAGTGCTACAAGATTTCTGTTGCTTAGGGTTTACAGCATTACTGGGACACAGATATATCATAAAACAAAAAATCCTTGAGAAACAGATACCTGGGCGTTGAAGAATGTTTCAGAGTTTACAGATTTTTGTCCAAAACAAGACAATCACTCTTGTTCTATTTTCTAGGTTTCTTTAGATTTTATGTGGAAGAAGAAAACACATTTTAGAAGATCGTGCCTGTAAAAATGGCTTGAGGATTCTTGACTAGGTGAAACATGAGTATGACAAGGTTTTATTTTTCTCCAGTCACCATCTTCATCCATCCCACAGTGATGTCTTAAGCATGTCAACAAGCCATGCTTTTGTCCTGAGGTCCTCTTCAGGTCAGCATTAGTCTGTGTCTTGGCCTCCTGTTAGATGGAGTATTTATTACCTCACTGGACCAATTAGCCTATGACCAAAGACAACTGACATGCAGGGCCCGTGCTCCTCTGGTCAGTCACTCCAGTAAGCCTTTGGCCTTCAGAAATCTTCAGGTTTTGGCCCCAAAGCTCATAGGTGCCTCCAAATTTTCAGCATGCAAGTCAAGTCCCCCAAGAATTCTCTCAGTCTCATAGTGAGACTCACCCAGCTGTGCAGAGAAAGTACCCTCTTTCTAGGAAAGACACACTGGCTAGATCTTGTCCTCTCTGTCTGACCTTCCCTAGTTCTCAGTGTTATGGAGAAGAGCTGCCTGAAGGTCAAGGGAGCCAGAAGAACCAGTTTTGAAGCTTTATATTAGGTCGTGCTCTGGCCTCTTTCTAAAATGAGGGATTCTAAACACTCATCAAATGCAACGTGGCTTCCCATTCCCTTTCAGCCTTCCATGCCACCTGCTTTTCAAAAATATCACCTTTTCATGATAATGTTTCCTAAAGCTTTCTGGTTAGTTTTAACAACCTGTCTAACTAGTAAGACAGAGAATGTGAAATTAAGTTCCCTGTGAGAAGGTCCATTGGTTTAGGTTCGAGATTTATAAAGATGGTGGAGGAAAAAGTAAAAGCATTTCCTCTAAAATCAGGACCAGGATAAGGGTGTCCACTCTCATTGCTCCTCTTTAACATAGTATTTGAAACTTTAATCAGAGCAATTAGAACAGAGAAAGAAATAAAAGGAATGCATATGTGTAGGAAGAAGATAAACTATCACTATTTGCAGTTATCATAATCCTTTATATAGAGCATCTAGAAAACATCAAAAACCTCCTAGAACTTCCTAGAACTACTAAAAAAGTTCAATAAAACAGCAGGATACAAAATAAACACATAAAATCAATAACATTCTGGTATACCTCAGTGGAACAGGCCTGAAAGAAAGAAATTAGGAAAACAATCCCATTCACAATAGGATTAAAAATTAAATACAAGGAAGTAAAGGCTTCTATAATTAAAAATGCAATATCTTAAAAAATAGATCAAAGAGAACATCATAACATGGAAATACATCCCCTGTTCCTGGATAGGCAAAACCAAAATTGTCAAAATGGCCATGTTACAAAACATAATATAGAGATTTAATACAATGATAGTCAATATACCAACATCATTTTTCACAGAACTAGAAAAAAATCCTAAAATTTGTATGCAACCAGAAGAAACCCAGAATTAGCAAAAGTAATCCTGGGCAACAAGAGTAAAATAGGAAGCATCACAATCCCACATTTCAAGCTATATTACAAAGCAACAGTGATAAAACAGCATGGTACTAGCACAAAAACAGACAGGCAAATCAGTGGAACAGGCCTGAAGATGTGGAAATAGTTCCAGGTACATTCAGCCATCTGATCTTCAACAAAAGGCCAAAAACTATGCTGGAGAAAAGCTAGTCTCTTGCATAAATGGTGTGCTGGGAAAACTGGTTATCAACATACAGAAAAATGAATCTTGACTAATATCTCTTATCCTGTACTAAAATAAAATGGATCAAAACCTAGACTGAAATACTAAATCCACTATTAAATAAAACTAGGTAAAAATATAGGCATAGGCAAGGACTTTCTAAACAGAACTCCAATTGCATGAGAGACAACATAAAGAATTAATAAATTGGATTATTTCAAACTAAAATCCTCTGCATGAGCAAAGGAACCAAACTAACAGAGTGAAGAGATAACTTATGTAATGAGAGAAAAGGATTTCCAGCCTCTCCTCAAGCAGAGGACTAATATCTAGAATATATGAAGAACTCAAACCAATTAGACACCCAAAATAAAAGACCCAGTCAAAAACAGGCAATGAAATGAATAAACACTTCCCAAAAGAAGTACAAACGGCCAACAGATATATGAAAAAATATTCAGCAATGTTAGCCATTAAAGAATTGCGAATTAAATCAATACTGAGATTCCATCTTACTCCAGAAAGAATGGCTATCATCAAGAATGGCTATCATCAAAAAAATGCTGGCAAGATTGTGAGGGAAAAGGAACCACTGATATTGTTGGTGAAAACGTAACCTAGTACAAGATGGAAATCAGTATGGCAGTTCCTCAAAAAACAAAAACTAGAAATTTCATTTGACTCATCTCTCTCTCTTCTGGGTATCTTCCCCAAAGAGTTAAAAACATCATATATCAGTGATACATGAATGCCCATGTATATAGTAGCACAACTCATAATAGCATCCTATATGCAACCACAGACGAACAGATTTTTTAAATGTGCTCTGCGTACATAATGGAAAACTAGTTGGCCACAAAGCAGGATAAATAGGGGTCATTTGTGAGGCCATAGTGCTAAGTGAAATAAATCAGACACAGATGGTTAAATACTGCATGTTTTCCCTTGCATGAGAAATTTAAAAGTCTGCTTCCTGCTACTAGGAAAGGACTCTGACTGCGGATGGAGCGCCTGGGGAGGAGGACCCAGTCCCCTGCAGCAGTGCACTGACCAGCTCACTCAGGGCTGTCTCTCCCAGTGCTAGGCGATCCTGTGTCTCCAGGGGAACCCTGCCTGTGTCACATGCTGGGCGCTGCAGGAGAGGTTTGTGGAACAGCCTGCGGGGGGGCTGCTCCCCCTGCCTCGTGCATAGTCCCCAGGGCCAAAGTACTGCAGCCTGTGCCTCGGTGCTACACATGTCTCAGGTTTCATTTGTTTAACAAACAGCACTTGCACCAAACCTGAGCTCCTAGGACATCACAACAATCCCCAGGAGCATCTAACTTGCCCAAAGTCATTCAGATAGTGAGGTATGAGATATAACCCAGACTTTCAAGAAATCTGTTTTTCATTTGTTTGTTTGTTTGTTTTTGTTTTTTTACTGGCAGTCTTTTCTCTCTGGTGACACCACTGCTGTGTAACCAGACTGGGGACAGATGTGAATGGACTGGTGTCAGAATCCTACTTACCTCCAACACCCCTTACTCCTCACTAGCTGGGCCCTCTAGGCCTGGCTCTCTCACATGAATGAGCTCCCTCCCAGGACCTCATATCCCTTAAACACAAGCCACCATCAGATGGCCCAACCAGTCATCCAAAAAGGCCCAAGCCCCCAGCAACAGAGAACAAAGCTGCAGAGACTGCTGAGGTCACGCTGTCCCCATGATCTGAGACTGAGCGTAAGGCTTAGCTTTGATTTCTTTTCTTCTTAAGCAAGATCTTTGGAAAATGACCTTTTTGTTGCCTTTTGGTTTTTGTTTTCTTTTCTGGCCATCCACTACTCCTTTCTCAACCCCAGGGGCTGTTTTTCCCTAAAGAAGAAAAACAGAAAGAATCCCACGGCCAGGCTGGCAAGAACGATTGGTGATCTCTGAGCTGATGAGACACCTCACTTGGCCTCGGCCTTGGCTCCTCTACCTCAAGGAGCTGCAGAATGAGCACTGTGTCAAGCAGCGGGGAGCTGACCCCGCCTTCCTCCAGCTGCTCCCCCCTGAGTCCAGGTGTGACGTGGTTGAAAACTGGGGATGCTGAAAAGACATCTCGGCACTTCAACCTCCTTTGTAGGATGAGGCTGAACCTGGATGTTCTCTTTCTCACTGCAGTCACCTGGTGTGAGGCACGGTAGTGCCAGCGCAGGGCCAGGTTCCTTTCCAGTCTCCCCACTGGGCTGCGGCAATGTTGTCACAGACTCCACAAACAGGAGGGCGGCTGACCAAGCAAGCACCAAACTATTCAGACAAACACAGCAGAGGGCCCAGGCAGCCTCCCCTGCCCAACCCAACCCTCCTGCCATGGCCAGGGCGGATTCTTCTGATGCTCGTGAACAGCTCATAAGTACAACGAAGTCTTGGGCACCTGGCACCTAAGCAGAGGTGAACGAGTCCACCTCTAGCCTCTGATGTGAAATCCAGACTTGGAGCTGGCTGGCCCTGGTGAGTCTGTGAGACATGCAGGACAGTGGTGCTGTTCCTGGAAGGCTGGCTCAGCCAGTGGGACTCCCACAAACCATTTCCAGGTCATAGAGATCTCCACCTGCCACACAGACACGGGCTCTGACGCCCTTGATGCTCGGAGTGTGGGACAGGCTCCACAAAGACCAAGATCTCTCCTTGGTGCCATGGCACACTTACGTGGGGATAAAGAGCAGAACCCAAGAATTTTCCTTACCCAGTTGCCTGTCCCTGCCATCCACTAAATCTCCATGCACACTGGTATAAGAATGACATAGGTAACATTCCCATCTATGGACAAAGGAAACTTCATCACAGGTGTATAGAGACGATTCAAACCTGTTCCCCTGTTCCATATAGAAACTTCTTGCACGAAAGAGCTGTAGGAAGGAACACCTCTGCCCACATTGTCTGCACTCCTTCTTCCCAGAGGAGACCTGTAGGTTGACATCACTGGGCCCACATTCCTCTTCCCCACTTAGCTATCAATGCTCACATTGCTATGTGGCCTACTCTTGTTCCCCCTGTAGGGAGATTTGGCCTCCTTCCACCATCGTCATGCTCCCTGTGCCAGTGCCAGAAAAAAAAGAACTGGTAACTACATCTCCCAGCTTCACCCACTGTCAGATGACTATGTTGGATAAATTGTACCCCATCTTTCTGGGGTCCCCAGTGGGATGAGAGTTGTGCACAAGGAAATCTGCTTGTTTAACACTTTGTACTTGCTTCCTTCCCTCATTAGCCCACTTAAATCCCACAGTAAGAGGAAAAATCATAAAGAAAAAGAAAATGTTGAAGAGCAAGTGAGCTAGGAGCCCATCAAGCCTGAATCCAAGAGAAAACCAGACACTAGCAAACAATCTATGCAAGCAATGGACTGTTATCCCTGTCCTTGGGTAAACACATGTCTG
Source organism: Dolichotis patagonum (assembly GCA_004027295.1). NCBI lineage: Eukaryota > Metazoa > Chordata > Mammalia > Rodentia > Caviidae > Dolichotis > Dolichotis patagonum. The sequence goes on from PVJX010002369.1 coordinate 105,022, forward strand.
TACAATCAAGTGTTCCATTGCAGAGGCTGAAGATGCACACTGACTCTTTCACCCCTGTTTCTACACTAGCTGGCTCAGGCGTGGCATTTACTAGATTCTGAATAAATTCTTTCAGCCAAGTTGAGCTCACCCCAGGGAACTCAGCTGAAAGGTCCCTGGATGATAGATTCCTGGATTTTTTTTTTTTATCAAAGACATTTTCTGTCCAACTGGATCTTCAAATAGCTAGTCAATACTTTGAGCATTGTTAGATCCTATTTTTCTCTGTCACTTGGAGATCAACTTAAAATTCAGGGCTCAGGAGCCAACTTCAGGCTCCTGGCTTAAGAACTATGAGCTAGGTGGGATAAAGTGAGAGAAGTCTGGAGTTTGGTCTGCTCTCCAGGGCAGATGATCAAGTCCTGAACTGAATACTCCTCTGTGCCCACACTGTGAGCAGGAGATTCAGGGCTCCTCTCACTGCTTGTTTCTACAAGCTCACCCTAGACCTTGCTCCAAGGATATAATAACATTTTACCATGGCATTTATTTATTGTATATCACCAGGAACCATAAGGATGCTGAAGAATACTGATTGAATCTGAGCAAGGGAATAAGTTGGAGGAATCAATCTTATCTCACTCTTCTGAAAAATTCTGTAATGAAAGAAAAACATGAAAAGGAAGAGGAAAAAGTTGATAGCACTGATCATCAAGCTATATTTGTCATCCACAGATCTACGCTGGGGCTGTCCCCTGGGGACTGCCAGTTACTGTGTGGAGTCTCAGTGTCTGTACATACTGCCAGGGTTAGTAAGCACGGTCTCCAACCAGGGAGGAATTGATGAACCAAATGTGTCTGGGTCTTCGACTTCCTTAGCATGAGTCACACAGGCAAGCTCACCTCTCCTCCCCAGTAGTATGCTGGGCCCCAAAGGGAGAGCAGACCTGGGCATGTATTGCCTGGGACTAAGCCATTCCCCAGATTCTCTGGCTGCAGAGCAGCCGGCCAACTCACGCAGGTGGTGCCCTTTTGTTCTTGGAAAAGGAAGCTCTAAGGTGAAAGGAGAGGCGTGGGGAGTGGGTGGGTGGGGGAGACACAGGCACTTTTTTCCAGGCCTCTCTGCCCAGAAAGTTAAACTTACTTAATTTAAAAATGCCTTTGATGGCTTTGAATACTATGGATGATAAATTCTAAGAGGGACCCAGGCTTCACTACACTTGGCTCCTCTGCTTTGATTCTTGCCTCTCCCATTTTCAACCCTCAGCAGCCTTCATTTTATGTTTAGATATCAGCAGGCAGAACCCAGATGCTTCCTGGAGAAGTAAAGCAGGATGTGTGTATTTAACATTTTTAATTAAATAAATGAATTAATTAAAGACTAGACACACATACACACGTATATACATGCATGCATTTGATCTGGTGCCAGGATCAAGGCCTGATCACAACTCAGAGCTCCCCTTTCAGCAGTAGAGGGCAGGCCCAGCTGTAAGCCTGGCCTCAGTAGAAACTACCACAGAGCTTTAAGCAAGGATCTGCATGTGTGGGCTCCTGATCCCTGCACTTTAACTTGACAAGGGGTAAGGTTCCTCCAGAAAACGAGATATCACAATGTTTTGGCTTTTCAGCAGATTTGGAAGATCAGATCCTTGCTCACCAGTGTGTAGGGCTTTCCTAAAACGTGGTCGTGGGCTTGATTTCATCCTATCTATTGAAACTATTTATTCCTTATAAGGATGATATCAACTCTCAGGGTACCACAAGACAACGTGCTGCTTCTCTCTTGAGCAATAATCAACAAACATGAGATCAGCCTTGGCCATGAGCACTGCTGGGGTGGGTAGGAATTCAAAAGATGATATCCTGGGAATCCCCCAGGATTTTGCATCCTTGCCTGAGAAGTGGGTCCCACATAACAGTGGCTGTTAAGTGGTGGCACATACTGTCTGTAATTAGGAGTTGAATAGTCTGTATACTATCATCTCTTCTCCTCATCAGAGACATAAAACTTCCCCAAGCCTGTTTTCAGCCACCAGTTCTTCTTCTCTAAACATATTAAAAGGAGTAAATGAAATTGCCTATGAGAAGTGCTTGGTGCAGGGCCTGAAGTTTTCAATAACTTCCAGCTATCATCAATATTTTCTGCAACTACATTGTAAGTCCTTTGAAGATAAACTACTCTAATTTTCTAGTTGTCTAGTTCTGTGTTATCCCCTACAAGATCTTTCATATAATATCTACTTAACTGTTTGCTGATGTACTTTGAAGGAAGTTACCACATGAGAGGAAAATAATTTTATTGTGTGGGATGATTTCCTCCAGGAAAGAAAAAGCAAGATTGGCTCAGATTTTAAAGAAGTTACTTTATAAATGTTAGACTGCATGTGTTCATATTTTTAATAATTAATCAAGGTTGATGCACCTGTAGTTCATTCTGAAAATGTTTAGCTATAGATAACAGAAACCTGAAACAAAACAAAAACAATCTAGAGAAATCTGCCCTTTGGATGAGCATAACAATGGGTCTTTAAGGGAGCAGGCAGAAAGAAATTTTCAGGAAATAAACTTTCTCCCTTGGTCCATATTATCAATCATTGAACACACCTGTCACCTGGCAGACCAAGGGGTCCTCAGCTGGCCTGCGTGTGCACCTGGTACTGCTGCTAAGTGCTGCCTGGGCAGACTACGCAAAGCAAGCATGTGACCGGTTTCATTCTACCTCAGCCTGTGGACAGTTAAGTAAGAGGAGGCCCCTTCTGAGCCAAATTTCCTTTATGTCCTGCCCTGTTGTTGTATGATAGAAAAGTGTTGGATAGGATTTAGGGAAAATGAACTCATGCATGCCCCAGTTCTGTCTTTAATATTAGCTTTCCATTGCTGTGACACAGATCAACTTTAAGAAGGAAAGGTTTCTTTTGGCTCACAGTTTCCATGGGTGGTTGAATCCTTGCTTTGGGTTTACGGTGAGGCAGACGATCATGATCATAGAAGCATGGAGTCAAGGAGGCTGCTGGCTTCATGGTGGCCAGCAAGGAGAGAGGGGAGGGCAGGAGGGCTGGGGATAAGATGAGCCTTCCAAGGTGCCCCCATTGACCTTCTTACAATTGGGCTCCACTTCTTAAAGTTTCCATCACCTCTTGAGAATGCCAACAAATCATGAATCTGTGAATGGATTAGTCCATTGATGAGATCAGAGTCCTCATCGTCCAATCACTTCCCAAAAGCCTTACCTCTAAACGGTACTACAGAAGGGACCAAGACTTTTGGAGGAACATTTTAGATTCAACCATCATAGGAAGTAGCTGTTAAATGCAGGGGCTTGGTGCAGTGTGTAAGTTCCAGCTCTAAATCCTGGCATCCTCCCTCTGGAATACGGAAGAATAAGGTAAGAGGCAGGTTGCATGGCTGCCGACAGCACATGGCAGGGGGGTGCTGGTACCCAGAGTTCTGCCAGAGACCATGTCCAGATTCCTTCTATGCCACCTTCACAGTATATACACACAGGCAATTATTGTACCACCCAAAGGTATAGATGGCAAATATTCATTGAAATTATATTAGTGTTTGCCAAAGGCCTTCTACAGAGCCATGAACTGAGGAGCTGTGTTTCAAATGGCACAAAAGATATGCACATCAAGACCCTTGTCCTCAAGCTCAGGGTCCAAATGCCAGCTCTCTCTGCTATAGACTGTGGTCACGGATATACTTCTACATCCCTAATCCTATTCTCTCACCCAGAAAGCAGCCATTATAAAACCCGTCTTGCTTGTTTTAGGAACTAAAGGCATATGCATTAAGCTTGTGAGACATTTCCCCCAAGATTGGATTGTTGTTTAGAAACAGGTATTTGGTGTTAAGCTCCTAGCACAGTGTCTGACACCTAACAGGTATTAAGTGAATGGTAATTACAGACATTCCTGTTTAATGACCAAGTTAATTTCCTGCAATTAGGTCATGAAATGAATCGGTCACTAAATGAGGAATGAAATATGAACATTATAATATCAGAACAAAGAAATGGTCAAAGGAAACACCAGCTTGATGACTTGCTTTTGTTTGCGTGACTAGTACATGCAGTACTGTAATGTATAACAGAACACAAAATTATAGGCAGTGAACTTATGTCCTTATGAACATTATGAACTTATGTCCTTATGAACATTCAAGTTTCAGTGAATGTACTTTATATTACAACTATTTGTAGATGTAAACAGATTGTGGAAATAGCTTGCACTAATCCTTACCCCATACTGTCGTTTTAAGGTACCTGTAAAAGCAAAAATAATTTATTTACAGTATTTTGTGTGTTTAGGTTTTTTATGCTTTACATTGTGTGTTTGTGTCAAAGGTACATAAGATCCACTTTGTTGACCTTACAAACAAATCTAACTTACAAATGTTCTCTCTGAATGGACTTCATTTGTAAGTTGTTACTTACAAATGGGTTGTTACTGTTTAGCATTGTACTATACAGTGCAGTCAGCAGAAATTATAGTACAGCACTTATTAAACAAGATGTCCTGTATCAAAAAAAGACATTGAGGCTATATAAACAAGATGTACGAAACTGAACAAAAAACCAAAACAACCACCACCTCAACAAAAAAATGATAGTACATCCAAGTGGTAGGTCCTAGGTCCAAACAGTAGTCAAACAGGTGGGTGGCTAAAAGGAATGTTTTTACTACTGACTGTTACAATTTAATTGCTAACACTAGTAATATTGTTGCTAATTGTTATTACACAATTACCATTAAAAGCTTCGTGGAAGAGAGGAGACCTGAAAGAGATCCTGAAAGAGGAGTGGGGCTTAGAAGCCATCACCTCCCTAAGGTGTGTGTCCAGCATTCTCCTGGGTCCCTAAGAAGCTACTTCTATGTCCATCACTAATTCTCCAGAATCCTAAATCCACTTTTCCCAGACAAAAAATACAAACCTTGGGGAGTGTTTTAGTACTTTTTGTAATTTTTGATACATTTTAGATATACATAATGATCTCATTCATTAGAGGAAGTTTGTACCTGTGCATGATATTTTTTGATTCTTCTTTCCCCAGACCCCTCTCCTCCCCTCAATCCCTTTTCCCCTCCTTATTTATAGAAGTTTTGTTTCCATTTTGTTCCTTCTATTCTTTTTTTTCTTTTCTCTTCCTTCTTTTCCCTCTCTCCCATCCCTTGTTCCCCTTCCTATTTGAATATTTTCTTCCTGTTTCCCAGTATCTGCTGGTATACATTTTGGTCCTTATTTACCCTTTCAGTTTCTCCTACTAGAGAAACAATGTGATATTTAAACATGTGTGTCCAATTTATTTAATTTAAGAGTATGGATGCTTCCTCACCCCACCCCCACCCCAGTTTCCCTTTCTTTTGAACAATTTCTTCCTGTTTCACAATACCCTTTATACACTTTACTCCTGTTTACACATTTGGTATCTAATGTCAAAGAAATGATGTGATATTTACACATGAGTCCAATTTAGTCTGCTTTAATATTTTTTTCCTTCAAGTTAAAATTCATCGCAGCGCCTACACTTATTTCTTTAGTCATTAACTGCAACCCACACAACCTTAGGAGCTGCTTCTCACCTGCTCTTCGAAGAGGCAAATCCCCATATCTTTGTGCTGACCTAGTAGGCAGCAGGCAGAATGACAGGCATTTGGTTCTTCTTAGTTCAGTTTAGGGTCTCTGGAGGCTGCATCCTTAAATGGAGCTGAAGCAGGTTTGGGTCACTTTATTGCTCCCAGAGGAATTTAAGAAATCTCTTTGATCTCCAAATAATCCAGATTAACATACCTTCTTGGTGGGCAAGGTGACTTGCTATAAATTCTTGTGTCTTAATTCAAATGTTTTCAAATCCCTACTTCTAAAACACACCCATTTTTTAACTCCATAAATGCCCTTTTTTATTTTCCTATGCTCCTATTTTTCTCTGAAACCATAACATTATTGGGAGTGATAATAAATTTGTAATTGTAGAAAAATTTTTGTTTCATTGTACTCAGTTCTCTTCCCGCCAACAAAACTTTATTTTCTCAAGTGGGAAACAATAATTACATCATAACAATTATAATGCATTGAGTACTTACTACATGCCAGGAATTAGTGAGATTCTTCACTTACTTAATTTCACATAATCCTCTCAACAACTCCCCCAACAAATAATGTTATTAGCCCCATTTTTACCTTACATCACAAGGATAAGAGAGATTACTTTCTCATGCCATATAAGTACCTGCCTGGCAAGTACTAGGTCGTGAGTTTGATCCCTGGTACCAAAAACAAAACAATGAGAGAGAGAGAGAGAGAGAGAGAGAGAGAGAGAGAGAAAGTTTCTCCAAATTCACACAGCCAGTAGGGTAGAGCTAGCACTAGAACCTGAATTATGAATAACTCTTTTCTTCTTTACTATTATGCTACTTTCTCTAAATTTCTAGAGACCTTCATGAATCTTTTATATTTCTTTTTGCTATTCAAATATCTATATTGCTGAGGACTGAATAGTTGTTGCGTTGTACATAAACTGTTTCCAGAGAAACAATTCTCAACTGACAACTGTTTATGTTGGCTTCCTCATCCAAGTATAGTTGAAAACAGAATGGCCAGTCATTAGCTGTATGGTTTTGTCCTTTTAGGAAACAAGAGAAGAGACAGCACAGCCAAGCAAATATTCTAGGCTATAGCTACTTAATACTATGGGGAGGGGCCAGAAATGTACATGGAATTTTCAGGTGTTTCCCAACTGAAATCAAGTTCTGTAAACCCTCTAAAAATCCTTAAAATGTTTTCCTTCAAAAATGCAAGAGGACAGTTAGTATACATATGTTATGGCCCCAGACAACAGGAAATAGAGAAACACAGGGCAGCAGGGTTAGGGTGGAGGAGTGTGGGAGGTCTCTGAAAGGGACCTAGAGAGATGGCTCCTCCAAGGCAGGAGAAAGTACAAGAGTGGACACATGAGCAGAGTGGTCACCTTTGCACTCACGCCTGCATTAGAGGAAAGGTTTTAGAAGCTTCTTGTTGCCCTAAGAGCTCCCGCTATGTCTTTGGTCACACACCACTTTCTGTTTCTGAATTTCTGAATCTTTTCCTTCCCAATAAGTAATTCCAAAACCTGAATTCTAACATGTAAGGCCAATAGCACTTGCAGGTAACTTGGTAGGTAAGTCTGAGGTGGATGGTACTCTAAAATGTTATTTCTTCCTAACTACCAAAGAGAATGAGAGTAGACTACCCAAGGCAGAAACAGACAGTGGATTAAGGTTAGATTAGGCAGTCTCCATGGGCATAGAACGTTTTCATCTTTAGACCCCAAAGGGCAAATTCTCTACTGAGTATTGAATATGAGAAGGAGGTGTGAGTGGCTGAGTGGCCAAGTTGGGGTGCCGTGGTTGTTACAATGGTCTGAAGAGTGCTGCAAACCGTTAGTAGCAGGAGCAGGGACGTTAAACATCCTGCAGTGATGGGACCTTTCTGCACAGCGAATAACATTTCGTTTCAAATTTCAACACCGCCCAGTGTCCCTCCCTTTAAAGTGGTGCCTGATGATGGACCAGGTCCAGAGGTTTGTCTTCAGGTGCTTTGTTGAAAAAGACTAATAACGCCAGCAGCAGTATCCTCAATAAACGTGTGCTGAGAGCCTGTGACATAGAAGGCAGGTATTGCCCAGTGAAAGTATTGAAGTACTTTGAGTTTCAAATGGACTCCATAATGCAACTCAGCTTGTTACAATGATCCCGGATGTTGATATTTAACTTAGAAATGTAGTGTCTGTAGTGTCTGTCATGCTAGACAAAAAGGCTTACACCATGATGCCAGAAAAAACAAAATCTGTATACACAAGTTTCCATCAGCTGTTCCATATTAGTGTAGTCTTCTCCTATACTGTACATTCAAGACTGCAGACTTCTCAAAATAATCAAAAGATCCTAGACACAAAAAGCCTAGCAAGGCCCTGCTCTAAAATAATATTTCAGTCTTATCCTTTGGGTGGACATTTTGTATTGTTTTGATTCCAAATTTATTCTGTACAAATTACACATGAAAATATTTCATGCTGAGATATTCTAAAATTGTTTTTAAAATAAAAAATTCTCTACTATGGTCGAACTTGTTGAAGGCAATTTGCTTTACATACTCACTTTCTTAACTGCAAAACAAATGATGAATTATTGAACAATATTGGATTTTATGGCTTTAACACAGTCTGTGTTTTCTCAACGTACGTGTGTGTACCGGCGGGTGACTAAAGACACTACTTTGTCTTAGAGTAAATGCTTGTGCTATGAGTTTTCCCTGGAACAACACTGTGATAAATAGGTTAAGGGCTGTGAAAAACTCCCTGCTAACTCCTTTGTCTCCCAAATGTCTGTTTTATGGATTAGTTCCAGCCCCCTGCATTCCTTTCCTCTGGAATCTTGACCTTTCCCCTCTACATATGTCACTACAACTGCAATTTCATTTCTGACCTCTCACCATATGCCTAGTGTCACACTTAACATTACCTAACATGCATTTCACCTGGAGGCCCTATCTCCTCTCTATAGACAATGTCCCTAAACATCATTCCTCCGTTTTTTTTTTTTTTTTCCTGTTCTGTCAATTCTTCTGGTTCCCTTTCCTTTGAGAAAAACTGAGAAGAAGAAAGGGTAAGTGGGAGAACAGATTTTAGACAACTGTAGTCCATAATACTTTGCATTGTTATTATTAGCATCCCTCTTCACTGCCCTATAACAAAATAGGAAATGTCTCTAGGTCTGATGCTTCTTATGTCTCCAGAAGCCACAGTTAATAAATAAATGGCCGGTAAGATTGACAATGATGAAACAGAGATTGTGACCAAATTCTCTTTGATGGTGAGGAGCAAGGATTCGGATGATATACATATAATAAAGAGACATAAATTCATTCAGACTAAATTCATTCATTATTAAGCTTAATGAATTGAAAAGTAAAGGAGAGCCTGGACTTTGACACTGCTGGATTTTGATGCCCAGACAATGTCTTCGAGGACCTGTCTCCTCCCTCTTCCTCAGCTCTGCTTTCCTCTGGATTAGTTCTCCTCAAATTGAGCAAAGATAGCCACCAGCACTTCCTTCGAGCTGGGCAACACCAACAGAAAGCAAGGTCTGGTTTCCTGTTGCTGCTGCAAAAATTGAGGAGCTCGTGCTCTTTTGCCACAATTAACCACCTTTGTCAGCCATGTGCTCACCCAAAATGGAGCACTGGTCATGTGCTCTCACTGGCTACATTTGGGTTTTGACCCCTCTAGTCAGTCAACAGGGTCAGTCCCAGGCAAACTACATGGACAAAGAATGGGAAGAGTGTTCCCTATGGACAGCCAAGGTGCTTGTGCCAGGAGAAAAAGAGGGTGCTGGATGGAAAAAGCCAAAGATGTTGCCCATAATCACTAATAATAATACCTATCCTACAGGTGATGGTGTGGATTCAAGAAGTTTGAAAACCATAAAGCAATTACATCTAAATAGTATTTTATTGTTAAGCACATCATTCTACATTTCCACTTTAAAAACTTAGACTGTACCAACACTGAAGCCAAAAGCAATAGCCTCAGCTTGGGGTGAGTCTGGTACACTGGACAGGACTTTGGCTTTGAAGTCACGGGAGTCAGATGCTGGTGTTGGCCACAACTTTTACTGGACATGTGAATGGGCTCATGGCACTTAGTCTTTCTGAGGTCCACTTCCCCCAGCTGTGAAAAGAGGTTAAATCACATTATTGAAATCCCATTCCTGCGAGGGTTAAGATGTCTTGTTCAAAGCACCCATGGTGTGTGGCACTGTGTAGGCAGATGGTCAATAAACGTAGGAATAGTAACCTCTTCTCATTCCCTTTCCTCTAGGATTCATTGTTTTTCTTTATTCTTGCAAAAACCCAATAATTGAAGGCATCTTAATAATGAAATGTAGAAGCTAGAAAATACTATTTTTTTTAATAAAGAGAAAGAATTCAATCACGTTATTGTTTTCTGTGTTGTCAGTTAGACATTTTCTAAATATCCTGACTGGGAAGAGAGATCTGGAAATGAAATTAGGGCCTTTGCCCTAAAACACTTATTAACCCAAGCCATGAACTTTGTGTTCAAGTGTCATCGTCATTGCTCTCCTGAACACACCAACTCAAATAGCGCGCAGACAGACCAAGCCAACTGTCACAGTGCTATAAATTACCATCCCAAGGTGCAAAACCTGCAGCTTTTAAAGCAATTAGTGAGTCAGCAGCAGGAGTGAAATGTGAGCAGGGAGACTGTCACCGATAAGGAAGAAGTGACTAAATGAAGGAGCCTTCTGTGGGTGTCTTGTGCTGTTTCTAGGGGAAGGGGGGCTGATGGCATCCAGACTACTTACAGCTTTCTTCCTGAAAGAACTGGGAGGTGCCCCACAAACACCCACACAACTCTTTCGGCAGATGGCTTGTCATTCTCTGGGTGAAACATTTACTCCCTCTTCACATTGCTGCCACTTTTCTCTCCAAGCCACATAAATGCCAGGTCTCGGAAACAGTCTTTCCCTCCTCCACCTGCTCCACCCCAAGTGACAGAACCATGAGGCTGTACTGTTCAGAGCAGGCCACATGATTCTCTCAGCATTCCTCAGAAAGATCCAGACCCAACGGTTTATAAAAACAATCATAAGAATTCCCTTCTGCTTTGCATCACTGCTGACTGGCTTAACACAGGATGGGTCACCCTTTGCTGGAGTTTCCACAACCAGCAGAAAGCAACCACCTTCTTTTCTCTGCCCTCTGCTTCAGCTGGCTCCTACTTCTCACTGCAACTCCAGACCTCACACATTAATGTGCCGTTTTCTGAATGTGCAGAGGCCCACACAGTAGTCACACTGCAGGTGTATAAACTTATACTTGTGGACTTATGGGGATGTCTGGGTTGACTAGCCTGTATGCTCTGGAAGGTGGGGGCCTCACTTGAGCTCTTTGTTCTTCTCCAACACTCAACAGTCCACCCTGAGCAAGGCACTTGTTGATTATTGCTGAGCCACTGACTCGGTCAATTCAGGGTGAAAATTCCATTTTCAAGAACCCTATGGCCAACATGTATGCAAAGTTCCTAAAGTTGTCCTGACTCAGAGAATTGAAATACCTGGTTGGGTGCCTCCTTGTCCCAAGACTAGAGCCCTCTTAGCTGGGTCTACACCTTCCAAATAAACATCCTGGCTGGAGGGATAAGAGGAAACTGCCAGGCCCAAGGAAGAGAGAAAGGAAAATAAGAAGGGAAAAGTTAAAAAAGAGATTCAGAGTCTGGCATGGTGACACAAGCCGGTAATCCCAGGATTCTGAGAGGCTGAGACAGAAGGACTATAAGTTCAAGCCCAACTTAGGCAACTTGGTAATTTAGTGAGCCCCTGTCTCAAAAAATAAAAAAATAAAAAAGGGCTGGAGTTAAAACTCAGTGTGAAAGCCCTAAGTTCAAGCCTCAGTACTGAAAAGGAGAAGGAGAGGGAGACAGACACATACAGAGACCAACAGAGAAACAGAGAGAAGAGAGATAGGCAGAGAGAAACTGGAGCAGAGAAGACAAAGATACATAGAGCAAGAAGAGAAACAAGGAGAGACAGGGAAGAAAGAAGGGCTGCAGGAGGAGGCTAGAATACTCCTACGTGCTGAGTGATTGCCATGCCATAATTTTTCCTATGCTGGGCCCTGGCAATGCTAGGTAAAGAAGACTCTTGAAGCTCTTTCTTCAAGTTTTTATAATAAAATACTATGATAAACAAAACAATATACAATAATAAAATGTACTGAACAAAAATAAAGCAGGATGAAGGTTCACTCTCAAGTAGAAGCAGAGCTTTGCTTAGAAGGATTCTAATTCCTCATTTAGTGTTAATGTGAAAGACAAGAAGCACCGGAAATTAAAGAGCTGTTTTATGCTGGCTGTTGCAGTAGAGAGAGTGTTCTCTGATGAGTAGTGTCTCAAAGGAAAGGAGGGACTCAGGTGTGTTATACAGGCAGCCAAACAAAGAAGCCACGCTTCAGTATGAGTCTCAGGAAGGATGAAGGTGGGTCTTGCCCAAACATTCAAAGACAGTGATATAAGGGAATGAAACTCCCAACCTACTAGATGTCCCAGTATGAGTTTGCGTTCTCTAAAATTGAAGAATGAATTTTAGGAACAACAGAGGTTAAGAATAGAATATATTAATCGAGAGAAAAAAAGCTTCTGTCTGGGAAAGAGACAGATGGGGTCCTGAGTGGTTTGCCAAAGACTGTCTTTGTTGGGACTTTTATAGAGCAAAACCACGAGGTGAGATGGGTCCACGGTGGGGAAAACATGGGAACTCAAAAGGTGGGCATAAGGTGGGACAGGACTATGGTTAACCAATAAGATTACTTGCTCAGGTAAAACTGATTATATTAGGGACAAATGCAGAAGCAGTCACATAGCAAGCAGGTATGCTTAAAGAACAGTGACTCTTCCTGTAGAGGGTTAGAATACCAATTCTTAGGATGTGGGTGCATTTGTTTGATCTTTTATCTTAAGGCCTGGCCTAGAGCAGGAGGTGTCCATCCCCTCCCATAGTTGCAAAGTATCTAGTTTTCTGCACTGGCTCCTTTGAGGACTTAGCCCTATCTGACTGCCTAAAGTATTTCTAACTAACTCAGTTGCCTGTAACAATAGGGTGGCCCTTTGGGGTCTAGCCTTGAAACACATAAGGGTGGAAGAAAACAAAGCTGGAAGGTTCCTTAAATTGAGGTCAATTCTACTTCATCAATAATATTCTGCCACTTCCATTATTCCGATAACTAAACATGGTCACTTCCCATGTTCAGTTACCTATCACCTGCACTGTAGTTTGGAGTTCCTTCAGATGGCACATGGAGACCTTTGATTTTCACTTACTCCTAGTGAGCCTAAGTGGGTCTGCATGGAAGGGAACCATGGGTGGTTCTTCTGGACCAGGCCCACCTGTCACTCTTCACATCTTCCTCTGGCCAGAACTCAGTCTCCAAGTCACACTTAACTCCAAGGAAACTAAGGTCTATAATCCAGCGTACACCCAGGAAGGAGGAAATGGATGTTGGTAGTTACAGCTGGCTACTTCTCACAGGCTGTTCCCTTTCGCCCTGCTTCCTCCCTGGCCCTTCTCTGGTTCAATTTTTCCTATAGCCTTCGAGTCATTTATACCTGCCTTCTAGGAAATTATTCTTGACCCCTTGTATGGTCAGATGCTCTCATAAAACCTCTGTAGCACCTAGAGATATTTCAAAATGCAAATTACACATCGCCCTACAATTATCATGTTCTTAACAGTCCCTCACACTAGACCTCAAGGTCCTCGGCACGAAGGACTGGGATTTTTGTCTTGCTGTCTTCAAACACTGGGATGGAGGTGATTGAGAGTATCTGACAAGAAAATAAGTGGCTCTGGCTGCCTTCTAAACTGCCTGGATCAGTGAGCATTGGTGGTTCAATGGTAGAATTCTTGCCTCCCATGCAGGAGACCCGGGTTCCATTCCTGGCCAATGCAGAGCTTTACCGACATGTTTCCTGGATCATCAGGTAAGACCCAGATGCTAATTCCAGCTAAACATACACAATCTCATGGGAGTCTTGATATGTAAGTTTCACTGGACACCTGGGTCTGGATGGATCTCACAGTGGAACCCCAAAGAGGAAAGTAAGTATTTTCAAGTTAAGAGGTACAAAAACCCTCCTCGTTTTTAGTCCAGTGCCCTAATCATCTTTAAGGAGCACTGTGGCCTCAGCTTTCTGCGAGCTGCAGAAGGTGGGTAACAGATGCCATTGTGTGAACTGGGCATGGCTGTGGCAGGCTTGAAAGGAAAGCGGTGGGCCTGTATAGCTCCTGTTTGCATAGCATCTGGGTAAGTCTAGTAAACAATTACACAGTGACACATTCCAGTACAGCTTCTATGATCCCCACAAGGCATCCTGAGTCAGCCTGGCCCAAAGATAGTAAAATCTTATTAACAGAGGAGAGAAAGGCTGAGTCATTTCTATGACTGGCTCACAGCAAGAATCATTATCAGGCTTAAGACTAAGATAATGGCAGCCTTCCTTTTTAAATGTGGAATTACTGCCTGGAGTCTCACCTTTACACTTTTTGAAGAAGGAATTATATGGCTTATAAATCCAAGAACAAATCAAATGGAGAAGTTACCTCAGGGTACCTGAGTAACCTACAGCAAAGTCATGGCCCCTAAGGCCCCAGAGGATGCTGAGAAGCACTTGTACCATGTGAGGGCTGAGAGGGGTGTAGGAGGAGTTAGGTGTCTGCAGTTCCCTGGCCTAACCAGGGTTCCCTTGCCACCTCCAGTGCCCACGTTTCAGGTTCCTTGGTGCCAAATGGGCAAACATAATCAAATTTCATAATCTTAAACGTTGGTTTGGTTTCTATATGTAGTAAAGTCTGTGGAATAAAGATGAATCATACCTTTTGAATCACATACTATATTTATGGTGCTTCTTTTCCTGGTTGGATTAGCTCCTATCTAAGCTTTGGGGGGCCTTGGTGCATGTCTGAGGCCACAAGGATAGACCTCTTCATGGGTATTATGGCTTCCGGTCAACAGTCCCCAACACCTCTATTCTCTTTACCTATCCTCATAAGAAGGGGAAATAGCCAAACTCTCTCTCCTTAGACTTGTAGGTATTTGCTGTTATGCTGGACACTGAGCTGCTCAGATGAAGATGATGATATTTATTAAAATAGGAAACATACTGAGCACTAAATTAGAGGGTTAGTGTGCAGGATCTTGTTTAATTATCACAATCATCCCATGACATATATATCACATACAATCACCATTTTAGATGAGAGACATACTGATAAGGGAGATGCTGAGAAATTTAGCTCCAAAATCAAATCAGACTGAAAAAGTCACCCAAAGTCTAGGAAAAGATGTGCCTCTGAGTTCTATCATCAACAGTGATTGTGCTGTTGGGGGACAGTTCAGGTTCTTTCTTCAAGTTTTATTTCAAACTTTAGCACTTATCACCACCCCACTGTAACCACTTCGAGCCAACCTACCACCATCTCAACTCAACCAGGAACAATCATGAATGTGAATGAGCTTTTTCTGAGTGCTAGGCATTATTCTAAGCACTTAACCTGCATTTTGATTCACTCTTCATGGTATGCAGTGAAGGAGGAGACATTTCAGGGCTCCAGAGTTCAGGGCTCCAGACATGCTAGACTCTTGAACTCCAGGGGTGAGACCACCTAGAGTTGTGCAATATGGGAGACTTTTACTATTGTATCTCCAGCTTACAGATCAGAGACTAGTTGATGGAGCTGTGCTTCAAAACCTGGCAGTCTGCTTCCAGAGCCTTCGGTTATTCCTACATCAGCTCTGCTGCTGCTCTTGGCCTTCCGTCTTCTCCAGTAGCCAGAGTGATTCTTTTTAACATATAAACAATATCATGACTCAAAGCTCCAATAGCTTCCCATTAATCCCAGTCTAAACAGACTCCCTAGCATGCGCCTCACTCTATGTGATCTGGCTCCTCCCTGTACCCCATGCTCATCTCTGATAATTCTCTAGCTCACTCTGCTCCTGCTTCCCAGCCTTTCTGGTTTTCTACAATCACACCAAGCTTCTTCTCAACCTCAGAGTCTCTGCACGAGCTGCTTCCCTAACCCAATCCCATACTTTGTTCAGATCCTCCCAGACATCTATTCCCCACTTCATTCAGGACTCTATAAAAATACCACCTTTTCCAGAGAGGTTTCCCTGACCTTCCCAGTTGAAAATAGCTCCCAACTCCCATTTGCCGTTCTCTATTCCATTGTCCTCCTTGTCTACCCCTACAATGCTTAACAGCACTCAAAATGGTAGCTCCTGTTTGTTAGTGCATTGGTGTTTTACCTTTGAATATAAACAAGGACTAATTCCTCAACACTGAGTCTCCAGAGTCAGAAGAGGGCCTGGCACGCACAGCAGAAGCCTACAAAACACTGGCTGAGTAAGTAGTGAGCCCAGTGCCTGGTAGGCGGTGTTTCAGTGCCAGCCCAGGGCATAGTCAGTCCTTAGTAAGAACCAAAACAACAGGGTAGGAAGGAAGGAGGATTTTGATTTAGGAATATTTATTTGGTAATTTTGAGTTTCAAGCATAGTGACACTGTAATGACAAGCAGAAACACCAAAATGATAGCCAGGATTTGGAGGCGGATTTGGAGGCCCTGATCTCTGGTGGTGTAGGGCTTATATGGGACAAGCAAGCAGGAAGTACAGAGGCAGAATGGCTTTTTATCTGGGGATCAGTTTATACAATGTGCACCACAGTGACCAGCCATTTCTAACAGACAGAAGCAACCACAACAGGAACTGGAACAGGAACTATACCTGGGCAACTAAGGAACTGAAACACATTGGTGGGGGGGTATCTTCTGTTATAACACCTATTATCTCATTTTATTCTTATATCCTGTGAAGTATGTAATGTTATCAAGAAATTGGCAATAGAAGGAAGGTGGTAAAAACATATTGCATCAATTCCTTGACAGACTATCCAAAACAGGAAAGAGACGATTATTAAAATCATGGACTCTGAATTGCTTATCTTTATGTAATCCAAACCTTAAGAATTTGTTTGCTTTTTATGAGTCAACTGTGTTAATGCTACAATCTATTCAATTTGTATTTATTTTCACTATATCACCAAGATAAAAGGTTTATTTGTACTGTTTCCTCAATTCGGCTTTTAAAATCTCAATGATTCAATTCACTGAACACATGTGAGTTTCCTGAACAAATTTCAATGTCCGTTTTTATGAGGAAGAAACCTGAGTTTTTCAAAAGATGTGTCCAAACTAAATTTCCATTTTATAATAACATTAAAACAACATTTTAATCACTTGATCATTTTAACCATGTGTTAGAGACTCAAAATCTTCGTCCTGTCCTAATCTGAAATCCTGAAGGGACTGAAAAAGATTCCAGAAAGAGTCCTCCTTCCTTAATCAAGGAGAGTTTTCCTCAGTGGGCCAGGCATTTCCCTGCCTCACTGCCCAGCAAGGAGCAGGCTTTTTGGTTGGTTTATGTTTAAGCTTGAATTTGTGCAATAAGGATGTGGCTCCCAGTGCAAGCTTCTGCACCACAAGAGAGTTTTATAAAGTCTGGGCTTTGAATGATCCTGGTTTATGTAACAAGTCCCAGTCCAACAACTCACTATTATAACCATGGGTCAGAGGTGAGCCTTGGGTCCCTTCACTCCCCGCTCTGTGCAGTATAGGAAGCCATATGTTCAGTTAGGACCCGAGTCACTGTATTACAGGTGAAATATTACTAATCAGAAAATCCAAAATCCAGAATACCTCAGCTTTTTGATCACTGATATCACAATGGTAAATTCTACACCTGAGCAAATGTAACTTCTGAGATACTCAGGCTGCTCATTTCACCGGAAAGGAAAGGGAATTTGCACATATCGCTGAACCCCAGTTCTCATGCTCAGCAGTGTCCTGAACACAATGCTTCCTAATAGGAAGACCTCTTCCCCTGGGGACCCTTCCAACCGTATCCACCAGTGTTACCCTTCATGTAAACCACCTCTCTCCATGTTATCAAGACTCCCAAGTGCTTGAAACAAACTTATCTTGATCAAATATATGCCTTGGGTGAAAGCTGAACACAGGCAAATGTTCTTTAGCGGAAAGAACTAACATTTGCATAACATTGTGCTATATGAGATGGTTTGTTTAATCTTTGCTCCCAAACAGAATATGAGTACAATTTTGTTGGTGGGAAACATAAAGCAGAGAGGAGTTGGCAACTTGTCCAAGGCTATAGAGGAGAAAGAAATGGAACTTAAATCCTGATCTTTTGGCTTCAAACTACAAGTAAGCAAGACTAATCAAAAGAAGCCTAAGCAAAGCTACTTACTCTCTTTGAGACTGAAACATCTAATGCCAACACCAAGTATAGGTACCTCACTGCATTGTTTGTTTGTTTGATCTATCATCTATCTATCTATCTATCTATCTATACTGAAGACTGAACCCAAGGCCACATACATGCTAAGTAAGTGCTCTACAACTAAGCTATATCTCCAGCCATTTTTATTTTTTATTTTGAGACAGGGTCTTGCTAATCACCCAGGTTGTTCTCAAACTTGTGACCCTCCCATCTCAGCTTCTCAATAACTGTGATTACAGGTACGTATCACTGTGCCAGGTCACAGGATATAATTTACCAGCCATGCTGCAGCTTTTGGCCAGGAGACTATACTGAGGTCACTATTAGCCAACAGGAAAATGACAGGACCATGACAACTGGGTCCTTTAGAATTAAGAATGACCTGAAGTGGTTTTCACAGGAATGACTGCAAGTCAGCAAAGCAAATGAGATCTGATCCTCACTGCACTCTTATTTCCTGCATCAGTGGGTACACAAACATTTAAGGCAAATTTCCTGTCAAAAATGTTTTACATAAATGTTGAATCCCTCACAGAATATCATTTAAACACTGTAATATTTTATTCTTCTGAAATGCCTCATCTTCTGATAGTCCCAGACAAATGGGATGTTATTGTATCATTGACTAATCTTTCAAAACTTACTCTAGCACAGTGCTCGAAGTTGCTACTTTTTATTTTATTTTTTATTTTAAAGGGGGTAAAATTAAACACAACAAAACAGAACAGAACGGGACATAAGAAAGCATAAATTTCAAAGCTAGACAACCAAAGATCTTCACTATTTGTCTCGTTTTCTTCCAAATGGTTGTCCATACCTTTACATATGGGGAGTTCGTACTAAATAACATAGCCAATCTTTTCACAAGATGTCCAGTTCACTGGCTCCCACTTGCTAATATGGGGCGGGGGGACACAGGATGGGGGACAGGATGATGTGAGATGTTTGATTCTCAGCTCATGCACCAGGAGGCTCACAGCCACCCCCCAGAGAGGGGAGGAGCTCCTTGTTCTCCCAGCACCCCGAGTCACTGCATGGTGCAGGTCCCAAGGTACCAGGTTCTCTCTCCTGTGGGCTGCTGAAAGTCTGCCACACTCACCTGCTATTTCTTTCTGATGAATTGACCATTCCCTTTCCAAAGTTCTGAAATGGCCAACAGACCACAGAAAGAATTCTCTTTAGG
Organism: Dolichotis patagonum; assembly: GCA_004027295.1. Classification (NCBI taxonomy): domain Eukaryota; kingdom Metazoa; phylum Chordata; class Mammalia; order Rodentia; family Caviidae; genus Dolichotis; species Dolichotis patagonum. The sequence continues at coordinate 124,100 of PVJX010002369.1, forward strand.
CTCCTGTTTGAAACCAGCAGCTACAGCAATCTGCTGGCCTTGCCTCAGGGCCACTCGTAGTTGCTACTTTAAATTATGAAAAAATTTACAGTTAAGCTCTCCTCAAATCTGTATTATTTCATTCTATAAAAATGAGGCTCTTTTATCCAATGAGCCTCTAAAATTCTCAAATCACTGATAACAAATGAAATGCTGATGTGACTTACTGTTTAATGCGCATAAACCATCACTTTAATTTTTAATCTTCCATGCTTAAAAAAAAGGTATATTTTTTCTGGAGTAAATTAAGGTATATTCCCAGTTCTGAAAGGCCTTTACAGAATTAAATATGATTTAGATGACAGGGAAAATTCTGATAAATCTCTTAGATAACAGTAGCCCATATGTGGAAGTGATAGATGGTGAAGGATGTAACTGTCTGCCAGCCAGATTTGCCCAGTCAGGGTCTCCATCATTCTACCCAGGGGAAGAGACTGGCTTTCCAAATGCCCCAGGCTTGAGAAGAGGAAGCTCCTAACTCTCCCAGTTCTCCTCCTGATTATGACACAGCAGTTGGTGGGGCTAAAATCTTAACAACTGTCACTTATGGACGGCTCACTGCATGCCAGTCACTGCATGGTCATTTCACATCAAAGACTTCATTTGTCACGCTACAATATGAAGTAAGCAACATCCTCCTTTTACTGAAGAACCACCTGTTGTTCCAAGAAGTAAAAAACTTTCTGGCAGTCATACTACTCACCAGCAGCAGTGTCAGGATTCAAATCCAGGTCTGGCTGCTTCTGGAAACCATTCTCTAACCACATTGCTGATATTGCAAGAGCCACAACCTGTGAAAACAGTTAGAACTCTCTGCTGTTCGCCCCACTTCCACCTCTGCTGTTCCCCAAACCAGCATCAGAACCTTCTTCCAGCCCCATAGAAGGTAAAGGAATGGCCGTGAATTTCCTCTCTTCAAGTTCTTGAATTTTGTAAGCAGTATGACAAAAATGGTGCTTTTCACTCATGACTGAATGTGGGACACTGTCCTCTATGATTTTTACTCAACCAGGTAAAACATGTAGGTGAGATGTGTAGTTATTGTCTTAAACAGGATGTAAACATTCACATTTGGACCCATAAACAATGTCTATAAACATTCCATAACAATATTAAATTGAGGTTTTGACTAATCAATCTCCCCGAGTCAGTATGCTTACAAACCAATTACAGTGTCAAATTTCCATGTATTTTTCAAAGAAAAGTTCAGAGAACCTGTGCCATAACCCTTGAATTTCCTCACCATTTAGAAAATTTAAGAAGGTGGAGCAGGGCCTTTCTATAAGGTGGATTTATGTGGAGAATGCTCTGCTGGGGACCCTGCCCTTCTCCCCACATCCTCATCCTCCAAAGGGCTTCACAGGAGACCCTCATACCTGAGGTCATAAATTAGTCTACATACTTTTCCTTACGTCCTCTCTGAATTTTCTTCACTCATTGTTTTCTTTCCTTGGGTGTCCTTTGAGCATTTCCCCAGTAACTCACCTGGGGATCCACAGAGTGAGCATCTGACTAACCACTGGCTTTGGAAGCTGACCCAGGAGACTGCTGCTGTGGCTGGATTGGCTAACACCCCAACTTTGTTGGAGTGATACAGCCTATGTAGAGTTGTGTTGACGTGCCATAAGGAAAGAGATCCTATGCTGGGTCATCCTAGATGTTGTTCTAAGGCCCTCCTGGAGTGATCAAGAGATCCCAGCAGCAAGACGCCAAAGGTACATGTCTGCAGACTGAAGAAGAAATGCTAGCTAATCCTCAAAAAAGAGAGTCCCCAACTTGGAATCAGCAGCACTGCCAAGGGAATTGCCCAGTAGAGAACTTGTGAACTGCTTATGAAAGCCACCTGAGAAGTCAAGGTTTTAAAGAGAGTCTGGCCCTAAAAGGTGAAAGTAATTTATGATAACACCAGTGGAAGTGAGACTTTTCTCATCTTTCCTCTTTCCTTCCCATGGGCCAGCCACAAAAAGATTGGGGAGAAACCAACCGGACCACTACCCAGCTCTCCACATCTGGCTTCCATATGGAAAGCTCTAGGGAAGGAAAGAGGGTCTACATCATCTTATCAGGTTCAGAATTTGGAGTGCTCTCTCAAACAAGACATTCTGATTTATGAATTAAATTAGTACTTGCTCCTTAGAAAAACTCCAGACTTGTCCCCTACCTAAGAGTAAGAAAAACATTTTGTAGTTCTCATTTAACATCAAAGAGGGAACAATAATAGAAAGTAAATAAACCTTGAGAGACTACAAATAAGACACATTTGCTTACCTTATGAGTCCCTTGTTCCACTTGTGCAGTCAATACACTGGCAACTCCTCTCTCTTTGTTGAAGCTCACACAAACACAGCTGCACCGCAACATACTGGCAAGGGCCCCAATGCCACATCACTTTCTTAGCTGCTTTGCCATGTCCTAATCTCATGCCTCACTTCCCCCTGGGAAATATAGATTCCCCATAGTTTTTATAGGTTGCTGTGGGTATGTTAGTTTCTGTCTTCATATAGCTACTTACCACTGAAAGGAGCTACTTACCACTGAAAGATAATAAGAAAGGATTCAATGAGTATTTATGAAGAACTTTTGAACTCCTTGTTCAATGTAAAAAAAGCTTGGTGAATTTGTCAGAGTCATTGGTTACAGTCTAGGTCATTATCTAAAGTCTTGAGAGAATAAACTTTACTTTTAAACTGGGGGCGTAGAGCTTAAATATGAGAACGAACGGGTCAGAACACTTGCTAGCCTGCCTAAAAAGGTGAACTATGAGGATCTAACAATTAGAGATTTCCACACTTCCTGTAGAGGAGAAAGTATGGCAAAGAAAGATATTAGACAGACTACCAAGAGCCTAGGAGTCGCAGTCTTACCAAGATTAACCACTGTGTCAATCAGTGCTTATTAGAGAAACAGGTTTAATGCAAGATATACAAATATGGACTCTCAATAAAGTCGGATATAGAAGAGCTCAAAAGATCTACCTGGAGATCTGAAGGATCCAGTTGGAAGCCTGAATCTAAGTGTAGCACACCAGATGAGTCCATATCACAGGCCATATGTCTGCCATGGAAAGCTGAACAGTCTGTGCTGGAGGTTGAAGATTCTGCACTGGAAAACATATGATGTTTAAGGTGAAGGTGAAGACTAGAGCTCCTCCAAAGAAAACAGAAGTGAACCTGTCACAAGCCAGGCTTCGATATTGCTCATGGATGAAATTTCTCAAATGAGAAAGGTGGTTTTGCAAAACTGTATGACTCTTGATTTGCTAACTGCAGTGCAAGGAGGTACATGTCTCTTACATACAGGATGCTGCATTTATATCCCTGATCCCTAGACCTAGGTACAAGAAGCCTTATAGTGCTGGATTGCTACTGTGGTAGCAATGGAGTTAGTGGGATTATGCTGTTTCCTGTATTGCTGTTGTGGTCTTTGTGTGCAGGGTTCAGCTCTATGGGCCATTCACAAGAAGTGATATTTTCCTGATCTTTGAAGAGGTGAGATGTGGGGATCTGTGGGGATTGCTTCAAAGCTCCTGGGGAATGCAAAGCATCTGGAGATACATGAGGATATGACTTTGCTGTCTAACTCAGATGCACAGTGGGATACACCTATATAACCATGATTTAGCACAAGCAACTATGAATGCACTACAAGCTTAAGTCAGTGTAAAAGAATGTAAACATGTGATAACAACATATATAAGGGTTAAACAATAAGACATTTTCTTGCTGTTTTGCTGATGTTGGCCTCATGTGCGTTCTTTTCCTCGGAGATTTCACCCCTGGCTCCAACATGGAAATGTCTGAGGTCGGAGCATTGAAGATTGCCCTGGGTCCCTCTAGTTCTCATTGTTTTGGATAGCCTAGCCTCTCTCTAGTAGTGGGGATAGTCAATCGTCCAGTGCTATGACTCAGCACATTGGCCCCCCTGACACAGAATAAGGCTTAGATGGTGGCTTGGTACAGTTGTGTCCCCATTGTCCATTTTTCTTGTATTTAAAGCAGGCTTCATTCAGCTCTGGGTTTTCCCCTGGATGACTCGGATATGCTTCAAACATTGCCAATTTTGGTCTTTTTTCCCCCTCAGTCCTTCATTTATCTTCATCTAGATCTTGATTGTTGAACACAGAAAAGGCCATGTCCAGCAATTGGGTCATAGGGCCTGGAGACCCATCTGCAAACCTACCAGGATCTCCTGAAAATACTAGGTCTCCCTGGGACACTACCCAGGTAGAGTTCCTGACTATTTATAGGCCTGAAGATTATATGGAGGAAGTCAAGGAGACCACCCAGTATGGCTGTTTATATTAAACAAGTGGTAGAGACCCATATTCACCTGAGAGACAGGTGGGCGTCTGAGGATAGGATTATCAGCAATATTAATTTCTTCTTCCTTGGTGGTCTCTTTAAATTCCATAGTCCTTGGGCCTTTCCAGAGCTAAAGGGCTACAAAAATTTTAACATAAGGGATTTTATACCACTTTCCTTGCCTTTTACAAAAAATATATAACTGAAGAATAGTATTATAATTTAGACTGACATTCTGTATCCATCTCTTGCTACTCCCTTCATACTGAACACAAACAGTATTGTATGGGGCCTATGGAAAGAGAGAGAATCTAGATCTGGGACCCTCCAGACAGTATTGTATGGGGCCTATGGAAAGAGAGAGAATCTCGATCTGGGACCCTCCAGACAGTATTGTATGGGGCCTATGGAAAGAGAGAGAATCTAGATCTGGGACCCTCCAGACAGTATTGTATGGGGCCTATGGAAAGAGAGAGAATCTAGATCTGGGACCCTCCAGACAGTATTGTATGGGGCCTATGGAAAGAGAGAGAATCTAGATCTGGGACCCTCCAGAAGGCATCCCCTGAATAAAGAAGAGATTCATTGAATCCAAGAAGCAGACCTCATGGTGTTGTTTTACCATTTTTTTTCCCTTAGAACATTCCAGATGCTGTGGTCCACTATGACTTCTTAGAAAAAGGGTGGAGCCCTCCAGGGGCTCCAACCAACTACTTGAGAGAAGGTCAGGGTTGGGCCACCTGGAGGCTACATTTAGCCACCTGAGAAACACTACCTCTCACAATATCCCAATATTAAAAACTTTGGTACTTTGTTTAAAACAACAGCAACAGAAACTTCTTTTTAAAATTCTAAGCACAAAGTTAGCTCTACTTGTGCATACTCACAGCACATTGACTTGACTTTTTATTGGTTGTCCCTTTGTTCTACTCAGGCCCTCAGTTCAGAAGAGAAAAGAAGGAGTCCCGTATGTCTCCTTAAAGAACAAACATGGTGGACTGGGATGGTTCTTTGAAAAAGTGACTGTAGGATACCTAGAGATAAAGGTCATCTAGGAAGAAAGTGCAGAAGAGCACAAGAAAAGATAGGCTAAAATAAGTGGCTACTGAAGCAGGAAACCAAGTTACTAATATCTATTTCTCCCCCAAACTGAGAAAGCTAAACAGGTTCTCTGGCAGCCACCAATTTGTGCAACCATGTCCAGGCAGAGTGTGGCAGAGGTAGAAAATGCAGCAAGATGAAGGGCCAAGGGAGAGCAGTGTGAGAAGTAGCAGGACAGGAAGTCGTGGCAGCTGTGGGCCTGGCCTGTCCTAATGCACCCCCTTGGAGCCCCAGGCCTTGCTACTGTGCCTGAGCCAGGGTCCATGCTACAGCTATCTGTGGGCTCTGAGCTTGTCAACAGCCAAGGCCTCAGGTTCCAGTATGGCTATGGTCTCTCCCAGGGCGGGCTGGGGACACCCCCTGGCCAGTGTCTCAAGGGCTCATTCCACAGCATGGGGAACAGGCATCCGAATACACTCAGCTTTGCAGCACTGCAATTGACTGTACTCCACAGCAGAGCTCCTTGAGTCATGCTCTGGCTCTCCGCTGGGCCCAGTCTCTCTGCACTGTGCTGGTTCACTCTCTTGCTGCTCTCTCTTGTAGCCACTGGAAAGACAGAGCAGGTCTCTGACTCCACTAATTTTTCTTACCTTCTGACTGGATGGCCAAAACTGTTACTGGGGTCCTAGGGTATTGTGTTCTTCCCAGGATCCTTTTCAGGCTCTTGTCCTGATCAAAGAATTTGACAAGAGACCAGGTAGTAAGGTTTTACATTTATTAAAGGCATTGAAGATAGGGAAAGGAGATGCTCTGCAAATGAGTTCCACAGACCAGTTAAAGGTAGGAAAAGAAGTATGTTTTACAGAATACAGAGTGGGCCAGTGAAAAAGGCTCACAGCAGCCACAAAGTTAATGGCCACTGATAGATTCTGCTAGCCTGGGGCTTAGCTATCTATAACATGACATCAGCCCAACTTGATACCAGACCCAGAGAAGCAACTTATCTTTCCAAGAGTAACTTCCACATTCTCCTTCTCATTCCAGAGATAAACTTCCTACTCCCTTTTTTGTGCATGTGACAAACCCTTTCCAGTCCCAAGACTCCACAGCCACCCAAGCCTACACACCCAGCCTTCAGTAAATCTTTCTGATTCCCATTTTGCACAGGCAGATGCCCCTTCAAATTAGCTGTTAATATGTTATTTTGCTCGCCTCCCAAAGTCCTCCCCCAGCCAGACCAGATAAAAGAAGCTTTACTCCTTTGTACTCACTAAGAGCTCTGCACTCCTTTATAGCTCTCCTGTGCCCATATTAAAGGCTTTTCTACTTTGTCTCATTATTTCTTTAGTACTGCCTCAGATTGAGTGTCAAAATACTCATATCACCCCTTCACCCCCAGGAAGTCTCCCAGAAAGCAGCATCTCGGCCTGTCTCTTTGGGACCCGAGCCTCTCGGACCCGCAGAGTGGCCTGGGCTGTTTGGATCGAAAGTCTGCACAGACCTGCATCTCGGCGCGACTCTTTGGGACTGGTAGGCCCACCCTTCATCCCCAGGGAACTGCCTGGAGACCGGCATCTGGG
>PVJX010002370.1:0-130870 GCA_004027295.1 Dolichotis patagonum
ACATTAGACTCCAATGGAATGGAGTACCAGTGAGTGGGCTCAAATACTGTCCAGTCCAGTGAGGGTTGACATATGAGGCAGGCAAAGATTAAGTGATTTTCAGATCCTTTCTTCCAAGGTTGATCTGTCCCAGTCAAGGTCACTGACACTGCAGACAACTTGAATGTGAACATGGAATTGGACTGGTTACTTCTGACATTTTTAAGAAGTAAGATATGACACTTGAAGAATAGAGGAAGCATTACTCTGACCTGATTTCAAAAGTAATACTCAAAGAATATTTTAAATTCTACAGTGATGGCCTTGAAATAAAAACCAGAGTCACTTTTTCAAACTGATGCTTTCTGATTGCATATAAAAGAGGTGGTAATAATTATTAAGCAACACTTCCAATTAAGCTAATATTCTTCCTCAGTAATTTACTGACAGATTAATATGAATTTATTTTGTTTCCAGATTGCCAGGCAAATAGACTTTTTGTGTTCTGGTAAACAAGATGGATGCACTGAGTGATTCTCACTCAGAGATTATTGGCAAGTTCATATGTTTGATTCCAGGTAGCTGATGGGTAGTATGCCTATCAAACTAGGCAGTTTTGACATTTAGACAGGACAACTATTTTTTAAGGTGGGATAGCTTTCCTGTGTACTAGTAATTACTTAGTAGCAACTAAGTAATTGGTCTTTATCTAGTAGGTACTATTTTCTACATTTATCCAAAGTTTAAGCCAAACACTTTCCAGACATTACCAAGTATCCCCAGGACAACAAAATACCTGTAGTTGTACCTGTATATGTAGGGGAGGTCTCTTCAAGCATTTTGCAAATATATTTCATTAAGGGACCAACTTTTACCTAAATATATACAAAATTTGATGATAATGAATGTTAGGATATCTTGCGAAAAACCAAGATAAAAACATTTCAGTTGACCAGCATTTAAATTCAATACACAGAAATTCCTTATGGTTAGATATGAAATCCTATGTTTAGATTCAAATAATAAATTCTATAGGCTAAAGCTAAAGGAAACATGTTCTAGAAAGCAATCTGATGATTTTAGTTGATCAGATTTTAGTCAGCAATCTAATTTGAACAATTATGTGCCTTTTAAAGTAATGAAAATTTAAGTGCCATTATCAGACAAGTAAAAGGTCCACGTCAAAGGTGAGGAAAAACCCACTGTAATCTGGTAGATTATCAAGTATTGTGGTCATTCAGCATCACATTTTCAGAACAAAGGTTGGAGAAGAGCTGCTTAAGCTGTCTAGAGTCCATTTTATTTGAGAAAATTATTTCCATGGGAAAACAGTGTTAACATCAAAGAAGACAAATTCAGGCCGAGATGAGTGGAGGTGGGTGGTATTGGAAACCTGCCATGTGGAAGAGGGTGTACATTCTATTTTGTACACAAATAATTAGAACCAATGAATGGGAGTAATAGAGAGCTGGATACAAGGAATCATCATTATCCTACAGTTAAATACATGGCTATGATCATCAGTCCAGATTGTTAAGTTATCTGGCTTGCAAGATAGCTAGATTAGTAAAGCACGGCTTTCAGATGTGTCCAGATGGGACAAAGGGAGTGATGCTGGGGGCTCTGTCTGGCATCTGGCCCTCTCCTCTCTGGCTGTTTCCCTGGTCTCTGCTCCTGACTGGCGTGAGATCGGCAGCTTCCTCTGACGTACTCTTCTCCTTCATGTTTCTACCTTGGCCTGATACCTCCCAAACCAAGGGCCAGGTGAACCTTTCCTGCTTTAAATCCTGTATGGCAGGAAGTTCTCCCAGCAATGGAATGCTGACTAATCCAAAGCCTTGCAGAGCAGCTACCCTTCTTGTGGCCATGGCTGGACAATGCTCTGCCAGGGACATTGTAGAATGTTGTTTCTATTGTAAAAAAACATTAACTCAAAGCTCTATTTTTAACTTTGATATTCTTAACTTTGAGTGTACAAATTTGTTATGGTTCTACTCAGTAGCTGCTTAGTACACTTTCATTATACTTGTTAAAGAGATAAGCTTTGTTCTTTTTTTTCTTTCTTGTGTCAAGGTCTTGTTATATAATCCAGTCTGGCTTTGAAATTGCTATGAAGCCCTAGCTAGCTTTGAATTTGCAATTCTGTCTTGACCTCCTGAGTACTAGATAGAATTACAGGTGTGTGCCATCATGCATAGCTGAAAAAAAGTTTTCCTACTTCACCATGCTTTTTTGTTGTTGTTGTAGTTGTAGTTCTGTGATAGTGTTTTGCTGTGTATTCCTTGCTGGCCCCATACTCATGAGCCTCCTGCCTCAGCCTCCTGAGTGCTGGGATTAAAGTTGGGCACCACCTCTAAAATATTGAACTCTGATTATGCAGAACACTTAAATTCATTGTTTTTTAATCCTAATTGTGTAGGTCTTATTATTTCAGTTTTACAGTTGAATAAACTTTGCATGATTGATTCAGATTATCCAAAATATTTTCCAAACCTAGGATTTAGATCTAATTTGCCAAATTTGTGTTTATGACAGTTAAGTGTTGAAATTACATTGCTTAACTATCAGGAACATTGTTCCAAATAGTATATGTCACTATTAAAGACCAGAAGTATTCAATGATACTTGTTTACTTATTGTTATTTTTACTGGAAGATTGCTAGTATGCCTTCTTATTTTTTCAAGGTGTTATGATTGCTCCCTGGAACTTTTTAAACCATCTTCACTTCTTCCACAGGGCTGAACTCAGAGGGAAGACATGAGATGCCCTTGAATACCTATGTTCCTTGCCCAGAGATGCTGTCTCTTGGAGATGCTTCATTCAATGACAAGCGTACTTGTACAGGGATAATATACACACCCCATAGTTAATCCATAGCCAGTTGGCCGCCTGGATAAAGGAAGATTATAGAAAGTGATAAAAAATGCCTTAACTGTGTGACTGTCCTGAAGGGCTCTTCTCTCCCTTTTTGTGTGAATGTAACCATACACTCAATTAGGTATCTTTTATAGTCTGTCACTCTCAAATATCAATGACCATCGTGTGTTTAAAGACAGCTGCTTTGTTGGTGAGGATGTTATTGGTTACCGGATGTACACAGACTTATCTTCAAAATGGAAGACCGAGTGCTCTAATCCTCAGAGCACTTCACCATCTGATGAAAATGAAGTTGTCTACAAGAGTAAATATATGTGTTACGAGAGTTTCCACAATAATGCTAAGTAAAAATCTAAAGTGTGAACTGGTAAATATGAAGCAAGACTATTTTTCACAAAAGTTATCTAGTGAGTGGACATCCAGTTATCAAGGTCACTTCCTCTGTATAATAGGAAGGTACTGCTACAGTGAGTTCATGACATACTGTGTTTTCTTGATAGTCAATGAAACATTCAACTCCAGTATAATTTTATAACAAAGTTTTGTTTATATTGAATGGCTCAATGGTTCTGAATTTCGGACTCATTTAAGAAATTCATGGACTTAATAAAACACTTTCCCCAGGAAAATGTTCATCTACAAAGTTGTTCCAAATTGTAATAAATATATAAAATTAGAAATATTCAGCTACATAGATATATAGTTATATATATGTAATATCACTCTTATTCCTATACATTACATATAAATTTGTAGCAGCTGATGCCTAATCATTGGTTTTAGGGATCTGTCTCTCCCAGTTGCCCAAGACAAGGATCTGTGATTCTTGGTCTATTTATTAATCATAGGTGTTATATAGTTACTGCCTTTGGAGTGCTATACATTTTTAAAGTAAGCTGAGTTGTATAGCCTTTGATACATTAAGAAAGTGTGTATTATTATGCTTATTACATCTGAGAAATCTTAATATTAACAAATAACACTTGTATCTATACTATACATACACGTTGTATTCTGCACTCAAGTTCAAATCTTTTGCTACTGAAAAAGGGTAAGATTTTGAAACTGTTACCAACTAAAACTTACTTCTGTAAAATTTACTGATAGGTAAATTTTTCTAATTTCCAAAAAGCTGATTTGCTTTGTGAGAAATAAATATATTTATATGGAACAAATAGATGCGTTCCTTTTAAAATAACACAAAACACACATTTTTGATGTTTTCCACTATTATGAAAAACAGGTGTATTACTAGTAGTACCCTTATATTTTTACTTTGTTACACTAGATATGACATCAGTCTATATCATCCTTACTATCCTACAAGGTGGGCTTTATTATACTTAATGCATATTAAAGAAAAGTTAGAATCAAAGAAATTAGGTAAATTTTAGCTGTGAATGACAATGTTGGAATTAACCAAAGATTCACTTTCCTTTTACAGAGAAAGCTATATTTGTGAAATGATTATCTTTCTGTTGTTTTCAACTAGTTCTGTGAGTTTGTGTCTTCAGGTGCAGCACAATGAATATATAAAGATACATCTATCTTGAAGTGTTTGAATATGGAAACTTTCACTGAATTTTAAAATACAGAAATAAGAGTCATAATTATTCCCAAATGTCTGAGGTCTGGACTTCCTTTCAATTGCAGTCTTTCATATTCTTCCACTCTATCACAAAATGATGCCACATGCAATTTTTTAAATCAATAAATCCACAGTTGTATTAAGAAATATTTTATTAACAAAACAGTAAATTCCACTTGCTTAGCATTTCCAATAATGGATAAATTGGCCTTGCAACAGAAAAACAAAACAAAACAAACCCCTTAGATACCCAATCACACAAAGCACTAGAAGGGTAAGATCATGTGGCCTTTCTTTGATGTTTTAGGGACTGACCACCTCACACATTATTATAGTAGTCTGGTTTTTTTTTTTTTTAAAGGCAACACATTACATGGATAAAACAGAAGCATACTCAATCAGAAAATTTACAGTCTAGAGATGTCATCAAATTTATGCCAGGTAGTGTAAGATCCTTTATTAATTACAAGCTATGAATGAACCCTGATACATTTGGTATGAAGATTCTCAGATTTTATTAATCTTTTCCTCTCCCTAATACATTTTCCTCTCTTTTCTTTCTCCAGTCAGGAAAAGAAACACAGCTAGATTTTTGAGTAGGCCAATAGCATTAGAAATATTTTACTGGCAATATTAGATAACATCATTGCGTGAAATCTTAAAACTTATGTTGAGAAGAAACATTGAAATCATTCCCAACATCAAGCTTCACTGATATAACACACTACTCATTTTTTAAAATAATATGTTAGAGTCTTTTCATTCAAATTCACTACAGCAAATGGAAGAGAAATCATTTTTTTTAAACCTAAGCTGTAAATTAGTGGTTTTATATTCCCTTTTTATTTCTCTGGCTTTCCCTGAGTAGGACTGAATGAGAGAGGTGGGGGGAAAAAGACTTGTGAATTCTTTAACCTGGCAAATTAAAAAGAGATAAAAAACCTAAAACAGAAGTAATGGATATTAAATTTTAGTTTTATATCATCTACTTTCTGGGTCATGAAAAAGCCTTTAAGACTTCTTTCACAATTACTTGGCAACCGTAGATAGTGGTGATTTGCTATGAATTATTCATATTTCTAAGGTGCTGTGAGTCTGAAATCCAGGCCACTTGTTGGCATTTTCTATCAACTAAAATATCACAGAAAATGTTTTGCATTTTTTGTCTTTGCTGATTAAAGCTAACTCTAAAAGTAGTCTTGTCTTGTATGAAATCTAGTATCATTTTAGGAGATGTTCAAGTAATGTGACCAATTTTTACCTTCTGTCCAAATAATGCTCTTTCATTGCATTACCTTCTTATACTAATAATTTATTGCTATGAACAGCATTGAAACAATATGCAAAAACAAGTGAATCATCTGTACTTTCTTACTATTTAACGCATGTTAAGCTAAAACTATATTTAATGATATAGACGTAAATCAGAAAAGTTAAAATTTAGTCAAAAATCAACAGAAGAACTTTTTTTTAATGGGTAGTAATACATAATCAAAAATGATTGAAAATACTTTTTAGTTGAGAAAGTATTTACTTTCCGAAAAGGTTTATCATGCACATCAGGTCAGAGACTATATATATTATTTTATTGGAAACCAACTTTTCAATTGCAGCAGCTAGAGTTAAGGTGTAGATTACCAATTTTACTTCCACCACCGGCCCACATAATGGTTCACATCCATGCAGCAGTATACCAGGGATATTGTATTCGATAAGAAAAAGTTCCATTTCAATAGGGACTAAAATCTCCTCCAGGTCTCCTGGGAGCAAGACCTCAGTGAAGCATATCACCTCATTTGTCGTATAGCTTGGCACAACTATCTTCCTTCCTGCTTTTCAATTTGGGTCTTCCAATTGCTTCTTGGCCTTTTGGCTAAGATCAAGTGCAGCTTGGGTCCTCCATCATATCTGATAGATTCCTCGTGGTGTGTGTGTCTGTGTGTGTGTGTGTGTGTGTGTGTATGTATGTGTATTTGCAAATGGTGAACATAGGGATGTGAGTATTTGGGGGAGAAAAGATTATAAGATATATGTATATATTTTACCTTCTAATTCACACCTTTCATACAAATACTAAAACTTAACTGCAACAGAATGAAGGCTGTACATGTAAGAAAAAAAGTAGCTGAGTCTTTATATACATTCATACATATCTTTCTTAGAATAAACACTACACTGTAATTTTTTTTAAAAAAGTAAGTAATTGTGGCAATTTATAATGGTGGCAAAAAAAACCTGACTGAAATAATTATCGCTCTGATGTCATAAAACTCCCTATACTTAGCAACACTTATAACATTGAATTTACCAAAAATGGCTGAAGAGCGGAGATATATTTTGCATTTTCTATACAACAGGCTATAAAACGTCACTTATCACAGTCCAGAAAGCACACAGAGATGGGTTTTATATAAACATATGTAATAACATAGTAAGCGTGCATGAAAATTTCGCAATGATTGCATCTATGCCCTCTTATTTTTGTCTTGAAATTTTAGAGTGAAAATGTGCCTTATATTTCACATTTTTGAAAATAAGGCCTCCATACATTTTTTTTTCTCACAACCAGAAAGGGGCTTTTTAAATGTATTCCTACACAAGTCTTCAAAAAAGCCAGCACTTTGTATGAATCGCAAGTTCCAACCACTGCTCCAGTTGCACCAGGCCGCAAACTCTGAAAGGTTTGCGGGTTGAGTCCCTCACAAGGACAAGTCTTCTCTGGCAATCAGACTAACTGACTTCTCAGGAAAAAAGCGCTAGCACTTTGGCTAAATCCAGGATCATAGGTAGCTTCTTTTTTGTGTTATGTGTTATGTTGTTTTTGTGTTGTGCCTCCATGTTGTAATACTCCTTTGCTTTATGAATGCGTGCGGTCATCACTGTCTTTTAGAAATGTTCCAGCAACATAAAGACAGGCAGAGTAAATGAAAACACTGTGGATGTTAGGGAATTTATTGGCCCCTGTGTTTTTCTTGTTTGTTGTTGTTGTTGTTGTTTTGGTTTTTTGTTTGATTTTTGAGAAACAAGAGCATGAGATACTTGTTTTGCTTTGTTTTTGTTTTTAAAAACAGTCTTTCCTTCCTGATTGCATTCCCTGTCTTCTTTTGTATGTGCTTCATAAAAAGGAAAGTAAATAAGTTTATATTATGTCTCAGGTAAAATGAAGACTATTTCTATACAAGTGTCTTTTTCAGATCTTGGGATCAGACATAATACTCTTTATCCTTGTTCTTCTTGTTTTTGTTGGCGCTCTTTGCGCTGCTGGGCTGCTTCTCCTTTACCACAGCCCCGTTGGACTGTGCTGAGTTACTGATGTAGTTTCGGCTCTCGTCCACGTGGTACGAGCCTTCATCCCGGTTCCTGTACTTGTACATGGCATAGAGGAGGATGAGGATGCACAGGGCGGCTGCGGCCACTATCCCGACGACCATGCCCGTGGTGCTACTGGACTCCCGGATCACTTCTGCAGAGCCAGGGTATGGCTCCCTCCCGCCCACTCGGGTTGGGTTGGCTGTAGGAAACAGGGTGAGAACACACAGAAATGATGACTGAGTTTCTGCATTCCAGAGAGCCAGCCTCACATGCTCCCTCAGTTTCGGTGCCCCATGACATAGCACCTACCTCTGCAGGAAAAGCGTCATGTTGCTCAATGAGGCGATGCGCATGCCTCCTGGTCACCAACCACTAGAGACATGAGTCAAACACCTCTGAGGGAGATCTGCTGCCATCTTTTCTCATAGATCAATGTCATTACCGTTATTCGCTTTCATCTTTTAAGCACAGCCCCGAATAAGCATCGATTTGTTTTAAAGGGCCAGCTTGGCGTTTGGTGAAAAATCACAAGCCCAACATGACAAATAAATCGCATAAGTCCTCCCTTAGCATATTAGCACAAATCATTTAAAGAATGATATCGAGGTCTCTATCAAGCACTGAGGAATAACTTGGACTTTTGAATCAGGACAGCTTCACGTCTAGGACTGCTTTAGATATCATACTGCTTTCTATTCTGATGAACACAGCATTAAACAATAAAATAACCCAGGCCCTTTGAATAGTCTGTCTGCTTTTAAAAGTGCAATTTTAGTAACATATTTATAAGTTAAAACAGAAGTGATTTCCTGTTGGAGTCATGTGTTTACATATGTGCATATGCATTTTATTTATATATTGGTAGTGATTGAATGATCATCAAAGCTAAGGTTTGGGGAAGAAAGCAGAAAATATTCTTTCTTAAGTTTAAATATCATCTCCATTGGTTTGAGTTAAAACTCAGCACCTAATGGATTATAATAAAAGATTGGCTGGCCTAGTTTTATTGAAATGACAAAACTCTTATTTAATCTTCCCAAAGTATAAATAACTTGCAAGCAAGGTGTCCAATACCTTTCCCAAAGCCCCATAGGTACTGACATTGACCACAGAAGGCAAAGGGAAGATCTGGGATTTTGCTGGCAAGTAGGGAGAGGAGAATGCTTTCATCTGCTTGAGGTGCTTATTTTTAACTGAAAAAAAATAGGAATTTTAGAGAGAAAATATTCTGTTCCTCCTTGATCGTAGGTGAGTTTGTCTTTCCTTGAATTTCCACCCTCTCCCTTTTATTTCAGAAGAAAGATAATATTTCAGTTGTAATAGATTAAAAATCCCACAACTTCCAAAACATTATTCTTTGTAAATTATGCAGTGACTTTAAAAATTTCAATTTATGTGTGTACTGTGCACACATACACAGCTGTGTGTATGTTCATACACATCAGGAACTGAACAATTCAAGGAGACTAAAACTGTGCTTTTGGTTCACTACTATTAAATGCCATTTAATAATTTTTTGTATTTCTGTAAAATTTGCTGTTAAATATTGAGAATCATATACCATTACATAGACCCTAATGCTTTGCAATTTCACTTTGAAACATCTCTAAGATTCTTCTGCTCACATGCGAAAGTTTTGCTGTCGTTGTCTCTTCCCCGCCAAAGAAAGTCTTACAAAGATAATCACTTATAAAGTAGTAGCTCTCAGTCTCCAAACTGCAACATGTTGCGAAGCGCCAAAATGCAGCAGGTGAAACAGTTCTATACTGATTGTGTCACTGCTTGTTTTACACAAGCCAATGTAATGCTGCTGAATAAAAAGCCTAAGAGTCACTTTTATGACCAATGTAGAAGCAGACAAAGACTATAATCCACGGCAGTTGATTACAGGAAATTAATTTCCTCTCAAGAAGCATAGAACCTACTGCAGCAACTCTGTCACCACCCGACAAACTCAAGGCAGGCTTTCTCCTTCAAATACAGTCATCTTGTCAAAGTGTGCCAATTAGCTCAGCTGCTCACCTCTACTAAGTGACAACTTTCTACTTGCCCCTTTGCAGAACAGTCTTTTATCATGAGCCTCAAAAGCTAAAAAGAGAATTTTATTTAAATGTTTCCTAAATCATTTTCCCTCACTTGAGGAATGCTTTCATTTGAAATCCATTTGCACAATTGTCTCACATTGTTAGAGGGAGTAGGGGAGAAGACAGACATAATTCTAATCATTTGGCTAAGAAAATGTGTGAATTCTAGTGGGATGAAGGATTTAAATTTTCTAGCGTAAGAATATATACAGTTTTATTTAGGGATTGGTATAATACATGGATTGTTTTATCCAAGACTATTCATTTTAATATTCAAATATTTCTGATATAATTTCAAAGCAACTCTGTGTGCAGCACATTAATAATGTGTATTGGAAAAGAAATGAGACTGCAAAGACCAGCAAAACTTGAAACTCTTCAATTTTGCAGTTTAAGCATTTGACAAACATTTCCTGTCTGAGGAATATACTTGGCTTTTTTGCAGTACCAGCCAAAATGTTGCATAAGTCACACAAAACCTAAAAATATCTGCATGCAATATGCATATGTTCTAAATATCATATTTTTAAAATAATACAAATGAACAGTTCTGAAAAGCTACGATCTAGACCCCATGAAGAAATCTAGACTTCCATTTTATCATTCCTTCTATTTATATTAAAATTTTAATAATCACCATAACTGGTACTTTTATAGATCTGTTTGCAATATGCAGTTGCTTCCAAATCTAGATGATTAATTAATGTTTTTCTATATATGCTTCAAATATGAAGGCTAAGTGATAGTTCCCTTAAATTCCATTCTAAGATCAAAGGTGTATTAAAGGTATATATGTGTCAAGAGATCATTTTTCTCATGCATGCAGTAACAGATCAGAACAATATAACTGTTCATGAACTATAAATGTAGTTTCACTTACTGATTGTTGTTAATGCTTTATTTTGATGATCACTGAAAACTCTTTGAGGATATCTTATATTTATTTGAAAGTAGAAAATAGTACAAAAAGCTAGTAGGTCTAAATGTAACAATGTGAAAAATGGATTTTGATCAGAGACATCCATAAGTAATTTCTGGGTTTCATTGATTTCAGGACTTTGCTTTCCTTTTATATTCTATAGTAAACTAATATCACAGTTCTAGTAGTACGTAAACTAATTCATAGCATATTTCTCTCAACTGTGCTAAACGCTAAGTAAGTGAACTGAAGTTTACTTTTACTTCTTTTCCCTTTATTTATCCAACTGTGCAGTAAAGACTTTATTTATTTATTTTTGAGACAGAGTCTTGCTACGTAGTGCAGATTGGCCTTGGACTCAACAGCACTCCACATCCCAGCACTGCTGTTACAGACATGCATTGCTTTACAGCCACTATGCCTGGCTGTAAAGATGTTTTGAAAAACAAGTGAATGAGAACATAGAAGAAGGGATGAAAAGAATGGAACATACACAAATTAGCTTTAACTTTTGAAAGCTCAAAAATTACCTCCCAGTTTATCACACTGGGCCCAGGGACACAACTGGTCCAGGTCAAAGACAAACTTAAGCAGGATTCCATCAATAAAGTGAGGCATTTATGCAACTGGGTTTAACTAGAAATTGACAAATATTTAACTTTGGTGATGGCTTACATACTTAACTTTAAGGCTAGGTGTCACTAGTAAAAAAAATAAAAAAGTGAGTATATAAAATCTAAAATTTAGGCCCATACATATGCTGCTTCAGTAATTCATTACGTATATTACCATGTATTAAGTATGCATTATATAAACTTATGAGAACACTACAGTGATGGATTATTGTACACACATATCACATTTCCCCAAGCAATTCTGTTGAAGGGAATCTCACATCATGTACCCCTCAGCGTCAACTAGACCAGCACCGCTTGGTCTACTTGTGGGGTGAGCAGCATACCTGCCTTAATAGTAGCACAAAGAATTTTAACTTTTGCTGACTGGTTAGCTGATGACCAGTCTTTTGGCTCATCTAGGCTATGCCAGGTAAAGAAGAATTGTCTGGGGCCAAATTTTAAAAATGCATATTTAAAATATATAAGTAACAAAACTTCCTTTTCTTAAAAATATTTTTTAACTTGATATAATCCCGTTTGTTCATTCTCGGTACTATTTTTTGTGCTGAAATTCTGTTCATTTTACATCTGTGATTTGAAGAGTTTTACCTGTTTCACCTTCCAGAAGATTAAGTGTTTCTATTTTAACATTTAGTTCTTTGATATATTGTATTGTATTGTATTGTATTGTATTGTATTGTATTTTCCATTTTGATTTTAGTTTAGTTTGTGGTGAGAGACAAGGGCCTAGATTTAATCTTCTGCATGTTGATAAGCAGTTTTCACAACACTGTTTATTAAAGACTACCTTTCCACCAGTGTATGCTTTTGCTTTTTTATCAAATTCAAAAGCATCTGCACAGTAGAAGAAACAACCTATAGAGTGAAAAGAATGGAAAACAATTTTTGTCAGTTACTCCTCAAACATAAGACTACTACCTGGATTATATAAAGAACTCAGAAAAATTAGAGTACCCCAAAATAAAAGACCCAATCAAAATATTAGCAAGCAAAATGAATAAGCACTTTTCGGAAGTACAAATGATCATTAAGCATGTGAAAAAAAAAAAAAAGCTCAACATTGCTGGCTAATGGGGAAATGCAAGTTCAAACAACACGGAGACTCTATCTTTCCCCAGGAAGTAAACAATGACAGACACTGGCAAGGCTGCAGGTGTATGTGTGGGGGGCTCTTCCACACTGCGGGGCGGGGGGATGCAAAGCGGTAAAATCACTGTGGAAATCAGTAGGAAGATTCCTTGAAAAACCAAAACTAAAACTTCCCCTTCTAATGTCTTCTCCAAAGAGTTAAAGAAATCATGTTACAGGGATACATGGATACCCATGTTTAGAGTAGCACTATTCAAATTAGCTAAATTTTAAAAGTGGCTTATGTGGCCATTAGCAGATGAATGGATAAAGAAAATGTGATATTTACATGGAATAGAGTACTACCCTGCCATAAAGAAAGAGAAACTTGAGTTATCTGTAGGAAAATTAAGGCATCTTGAGATCGTAATGTTAAGTTAAATAAAACAGAAACAGAAACACAAGCTTAAATATTGCATGGCTTCTCTTATATGAGAAACCCAAATTATAAATAAAGAGCAAAATAAAAGATTGAAGAGAGGAAATAGGGAGATAGATCCTTCTCAAATAGGAAGAGGATAAAGAGATTGAGGGACCTGAGAAGGAGGGAAAAGGAAAGGGGGAAATAAAAGGAATTAAGATGTGTCTTGTACATGTACCAACCCACAGAAGGAATACAAACATCACGTATGGAAAACATGCACTAATAAAAAGTCTTTTTTAAGTTGAAAGAACTTTTATTATAACATTACGGGAGGGAAGGCCTGCCTGTGAGCTGGATATGCTGGGCAGAAGGTGCTGATGGCATTAATAAGCACAAAAAGGCCTTCTGAGGATTGTGAGCTCTTTCTCACTCACGGTCACTTCTTACACACTCAGCCAAATGGCATGGCAACTTCCTGAGCCTCATGGACTGATAACAAATAAAGTGGCTTTTTACTCTCTCTCTCGCTTCACTTGCTTCCTTTTATTCTACCCTCTTTTTATCCTCCCCTTTCTTAATATTGGCAAAATTTGATGCTCAATAGAAGTTTTCAACATGATTTACTCTGGTTTAGTAGATTTATCAAGAATCTTGTATGCTAGCTCTAGGAATTTTCATTGTGCAATTAATATTTTGATTACATAGTAAGTATAAGTTTTCAAGTATTAGGACAACTAATATATTTCCACACTATACTCTAAAACAATTTCTAGTGGATGATAAATTATTACAGAAAATGTGAAGAAAACACAAAGGGCATATTATAGTGCTTTAACATATAAAAAGAATAATAAATCTGAAATGGTTACTCTGCATGGAAAACTAAGAAGTTTGAGCATTAAAATGTTAACTCATGTTAAATAGGTTTAGATAGTTATCTTGAACTACCATGACAGGAATGTGACTGTTTTATCAAAATCTTTATTTTTCCAATGGCATAATTATTTTAAAAGTTAACTTTCCAAGTTTGTTTATAGGTAAAATTACAGGCTTTACTAAAACAAATATTTGTTTCCTAATTTAAAATTTTTGTTACGCAAATGGCAATATTAAGCTTTGTATCAGTGCTGTGTGTGCCAGCTCTGTTTGATCTTATTCAGTTATACTTTAGGACTTACAAATAGGAAATGTGACATGCACAGTGACGTGGCAAGGTAAGTCACAAGTGATGCAAAATACACACTTTGTAAGGTAAATTTTTGAATGGGTTTTTCCATGAAGGTTTCCCTTTGCAATGAAAGTATTTGGCATTCTATGTTATTCTTTCTGAGATTAGAAGCAAAAATAAAAATATTGATACTGAAAAAAAAGCTGCTCATGAATTATGTTTTTACAAATCTAGATGAGAAATGCTGTTTGAAATTCTAATTCTTACGACAGAATGGAATCTGATGGATGAGGGAACCTTACATTCCCACTGACGAGTTTGCCAAAGCAATAACATGTCATGACAGCTCTTTTTATCTCTCAGACTGTCACTTTTATGGAACTATTTTGTGTACTTGAATGAGCTGTTCCTCTGCTGTAATCTTTTCATATTTATGTTGTTTCCCAAGTTAGCTTTCAGGGTGAGATTGTGGTTTTCAGGCAATTTTCCAGGCTGGCATTATTTCTTCACTATAGACTGTGAGTATCATTATCAACCATGACTTTGTCAATTCAAGGATAAACCATGAGCATCACTGTATATTGATGACAATGAAAATTTGGCATTTGACCTTTAAGAAAAAGAATTGTAGGAAATGATGAGTTTTATGAAAGTAAAACAAACCAATGGTTTAGGAAAATGTGAGCTATAAATTTCCGATCAAGAGGGGCATATAAAAAGATCATAGAACCCAATAACTCTTTACACATACCACTCTACTAACAGAAATTGTTGGATATTTTGTCTGACAATGTCTCCTTTTAAAAATCTATTGGTAAGATGCATTTATTGAATTTTCTTAGTGTCTTTGACCACTGGTTTCTGGTTTTACCATGGATTCAACCTAGTCATTTTCACACTTCTGTCTCCACCATCTGGAAAAAAATGAGTTTCTTAAAATTATCTCATTAGACCAGAATTCTATCCTGTGTCATAATAAATGTGGAAGTTATTATAATTCTAGGCAAACCTTGAAAATGGTTTCAGATTTACAGGAGAAGATTTGACTTTTTGTTATCCAGTTTCATTAATACTGTGAAAAGAAAATTGGAACTGTAGGCTCCTGGGGTGTTTGTGAATTGAGATTAGCACATGTTCCCCTCCTACTTCAAAACCACCCAAAGATTATTATTTTTCCCATTTTTGTGCTTTAGTACAACACAGGCAAGAATAAGCAATTATGATGCAATTGCTCACAAGGAAGCATATTTAATTGCCACATTCATAGGAAAGCAGGACACAATGATATTTACATGTATTGTGTTGACTAAGGCTGTGGTCTTGTGAAAAGCCATAGATGATCAACGTTTCAAATCCCTCTTACGCTCTCCTTGCCCAAGCTTCTCCTTTTCCCCATCTAACCTAAAGTTCAAACTTTAGGGTGCAACTCAAACAAGAAGCTTAAGAGAAGACATGTTTGAAGCAGCTTAGGCCTTTTCTAATAAATTGGAGATTCTCAAAGGCTTGCAAATGAGTACATCCTTAGCATCTGCTTGGCAGTGGTGTCTAACATTTTCCCTCTGCTGAGGAGACAGAAGCACACACATCGTGTCTTCTCTCTGGGAGGAGTCATAGCATTTACAGAACCCTGTTCTTCAGTTATCCCATACATTGTGAAGCATATGTCCACATGTCAGTTATTTGAAGTTTCTTACACTTCTCACAAGGTAATTGCATTGGGATGTTTTTATGGGATCCTTTGAATGCATCATAGTGTTTACTAAAATCCCAGTGTACCTACTGCTGGTGCATTGCTGCATGGCCTTTCTGTCCTATCGACAACTTGGTCCTTCCTGGAT
This sequence comes from Dolichotis patagonum, assembly GCA_004027295.1. Classification (NCBI taxonomy): domain Eukaryota; kingdom Metazoa; phylum Chordata; class Mammalia; order Rodentia; family Caviidae; genus Dolichotis; species Dolichotis patagonum. Next base: position 15,897 of record PVJX010002370.1, read on the forward strand.
TACTCTCAGATACCTGCTCAGGTGTGTTTTCTACTTTTTTCAAAGGAAATTACAGCCATCACATTACTGCTGTCCGCACATCCCCACATAGCAAAATATGTTCTATCTCCCTGCCTTGCTTGTATGATCACTTTTCTCCTTCTACTCTCAGTGGTATCTATATCTTCACTTAACTTATCCATATTTTGTGCAGCTTTCTCTAAAACTTTTGTCACCTCTGTCAGTGAGTATACAGTGATTATAGTCATGGTCCAGGGACAGAATGGAATAACAGATAATCAAGCACACGTTACATATACCCTTATAGAACCTGAAACATAATAAGGCAAAGGTACATACAACAAAGAATTACACAGTTAAACATCAAGCAGGACCTAGGAGATGTATGGTGGAGAAAAACTGTAGGTACCATAAAAACATTTAGCAGAGATTTCTGATGATTTAGACTGGGGAGCCAAGAAGTCCTTTCAAAGCTTGACATGACGAGAACCAAACAATGAGTAGGAAGTAGTCAAGTTAAAAATAAGTGGAATATCTAATAACATAGAAGAACAAAATGTGGATGACCCAGAGGAAGGAGTTTGCTTTTTAGGAACTGAGTGAGAGCCAGAGTAGCTGCAGCATAGTAGGTTTAGAGAGAGTGGGAAGAAATTTGAAGGTGAACATGAATCTAATCACACAGTTCGCAGACTGCACAATGAAGCCATGAATGAAAACATCTATGTATTTGATTCCACAAATAATAATTTTCCAGACAGATTACTAGCAAAGCAAAAATTCAAATGAAAAAGTGGGGAGAAGGCATTTGTAGTACCTTGACAAGCCAAAAGTAAATACCTTGGGGCTGGGGCTTAGCTCAGTGGTACAGCTCCTGCCTGTCAAGCATGAGGTTCTGAGTTCAAGTCCCAGTATTTGGTCACTCTAAAGACCAAATCAAGCAGGACAATACACATGCAAGTCCTCTGAAAAAGGAGGTCTTATTAGGTTCCCTCTGTCTTTCACACAAATGGTCCTGAGTCAACAGCTGTCCCAACAATCAGTTCTGCAGCGCCTTGTGCACGCTGTATCTGGTCAGCTGTGGCCGTGAGCACGCAGGACACTCTCCTGGGATAATTGTATTTGAGGACTTCCTTTCTATGATTAGGGTGTCATGGATCCTGGTGGCAACAGCAGCCCTTTCTGTTGCAGGCGTGTTGCTTACAGCCAGCAGCTGAGGTGAGCTGCGTAGGGAGCGAGTTCCTGTTGGGAAGTGCTCTATCCTTAATGGACCAGTGCTTTCTGCCTCTGATGGCTGGAGTGAATTAAATCACATCCTCTTTTAAAGTTTTATGATGATGGCTTATGTTTTTAGGTGTCATGAAATCAATCCTCTAACAAGACTAGTATTTGGTACTAGAGAATGGTACAGCTTATTGTCTTAGAGGCAGTAATTCTTTTGATTCCGTTTCAGAGTAGCCTTCTAAAATGTTGATTCATATTTCCCCCCCTTCTGTCTCTATTCTGGAATTTTATGATATTCCCTGGGTCAAATCCAATGGAGAGTTTCTACTGCTCAGTTTTGGGCTGGGTATGAGAGATGCACCTCTCATCCAGATGCCAGCAAAACATCTGTAAAGCCAGAGGCATTTTGGGTAATAGGGCAGGGTGCAGAATTTCTGATTTGAAACTGGGTCTGTTTACTTTGGGCAATCATTTTTAAATTCCTGTCACGAAGCTATCGCTGCTTCAATTTTCTTTTGTTGGGAAACAATCACATTCGTGTATGGTGAGAGTGCACTGGCTCAGGTGAAGGATTAGACAGCTTCCCCTCTGAGCCTATTAGTGTGAAGCCTAGGAAGCCTAAAATTACGGAATATTGAGGACAAGAAGATATACATCACGGAGCAAGGGAGTTGTGTAGGTGGGCATGCCCAGAAGTCTTCCTGCCCTGGGCATTCCCAAGTATTTTAGGAACAAGAAAAAACAGGAAAGCACCATCCCATGTCTCAGAAGTTCTCCTGGGGGAGAACCTTATGTCCATGTTTTTTCAAAACTAAGAACCGCGGTTGATATGTCCCATCATCCCCACCCCATCTCAACTAAGACATGTCTTTCACAGTGCTATTACTGTACTACTAAGAGAAAAGTGCTATGGGATTTGAATATGCTTTAAAAAGCTTTCTAGATGCTAAAATGCCAATTATTAATATTTTCCGTTGTTGGTTTGGAATATAGATTTATTTCCACTTATTGTTTGTTCTTTAATTTGCTAATGTTAATAATAAAGGCTAATTTATATCATCAGTGTTCACATGGCAGACTATCCTGAGTGCTTTACAGGCACAGTCTCATTCTATTAGTACCACAATGGCATGGGTATTTAACCTTATTCAGCTTATTTTTCAGATGAAAAAGTCAAGTTACACAGTGGTTTAATTATTTGCTTCTGATTACACAGCAGGTGGCTGGCCATAATTCGTGGTGACTTTTATAGTTTTCTTTTTCATAGACAAATTTTTCTTTTGCATATTAAACCTAATTATTAAATGCTGGGTGCACTACCCTCTGTAGCACATTATTTTTTAACCTGGAAAATTAATAAACTATTCCATGTTTCTCATTTTGTTACAACTGGCAGGCTTGTTACCACAGTCTGTGGATAGGTAGGGAGCTAGGGATGATGACAGTTATCTCATCTGCAAGGCAGAGTGTTTAGGGGAGATTGGCAAGCTACACCCCATGCAGCATTTGCTGCCTTCTGGCACAGGTGACCTAACTCGGAGAGCACATTGGTTTCTCCTGGAGGCAGCACACCCCTAGGAGAGGAATGCAGAATGTGCTGGGTTCTCTCAGATAGCATGTGAAGTGTAATTGATAAGGTACCCCCAAATGCCACAGGAAACCAATTTGGTTATCAAAACAGGTATTTGACACAAATTTCAAGAAAACCTAACTTCATTCTTCCTGGGTTTCAGGTTTTCATAAGAGACAGACTTACCCCATAGTTTCCTGAACCTACACTACATTTCTCCTTTCAAGGCTGGTGAATATTTTAGAGTGTGGAAAATACATCTCATTGTGTCTCTGTGAAGCACAACAGGACAGATGTCACACTTTAGAAAGGCTTTTATGGTTTTCAGCATTTTCTAATAAAGATGTGATGTGAAACAGGTTATTAATGCTTTAAGGCAGGGTACATGGAGGCTGCTTCAAAAGTTATTCTGTACTCATTACTGAGCAGATTTTGCTGCTACCATAAGAAGGTTCTGTATTAGCAGTCACTGATTTTTTTTGCAGACTTTTAAGTTAATGCTTAATCACATTCACAAACTCACTTACATGCTAATTATTACAGAGTCCATTCTCTAACACCAAAAGGGGCTGTGCTTAGTTTTCCCCTCAGATTAAAATTGCATCTTTAGAAGGAATCTCGCTATGTAGCAGTATCACACACCTACTGGTTGAAAACCAGCACTTGTAACTGCACCTCCATTACCTATTATTGGATTTATCATAATTATTCCTGAAATATGCAGTATGTGCCTCTCTGCTAAGCTCTGTGTGTGCATCCTCTTTTCTTCAATCTCTTAAAAGCAACACTCTTTCTACCTTGCAGGCTAGAAAACTGAGCTCAAAAGATACCAAATAATTTCCCAAAACCAGGATAGGGCTCATCTCAAATTAGTTTTATTTGATTCCAAAGGCCAGACCACAACTAAGAGCTCCTGTGGGATGTCACAATCCCTACAAAATGTTGTAAAGAGCTTTCTAAAGTCTAGCAAAAATTGATTTATCTCATTATATTCAAAAAAAGAAGTTCAAATATCATAGGGAGGCCAAAATAGTTTAGGTTAAATAAAAAACTGTGTATCCTGCAAACAAGCAAACAACTCACCTGTTGTTTTTTTGTCTCCTTCTGGTCTCACAATAGGAACTAAGGTTGATGCATGCAAAGCAGTGGCTGGGAAATTCTAACTCTGGTTCTCCAAACTACAGACTGAACGAGTTTTGCCCCAAAATAAGTTATAAGACATTATGGCAGTGGAAGGCTGAACAGGGATGTTTACCCTGAGGTCACTTCCTCCTTCCCCTATTACAACTTCCTTTCTCTTTTCCCAGTGCGCGAAGAAACTTCCAATCAGCTCCTCACGGGTCGTCAGTGTCCGCCTTAAACACCACCCCTGGTCAGGGGTGATAGACATATCCCATACCCGATGTTCCAGTCAGACAAAGCCAGACCTCTGTCGGTCATGGGATGCTCTCCACATCCTTAAAATAAAGGCCACTTTTACCAAAAAAAACTGCTAACACAGAAAAGCTTCCTTCGGTTTGGAGGTCTCTAGCCTTGCTTTCAGTACAGCCAGCATTCTGTCTCTGCTCCTTCCTGTGATATGTAAATATTCTGAAAAGCAGGTTTACCTAAGGCTATTCAAGGCTATTTCAAGGTCCTCTGTAAAGTTGCCTTCAATAGAGAATATGCTTCCCTCTCCCAGCTTCCTTAGAAAGGTCAGTGGGGCTCCTCGCCCAAACCTCTACAAAGACCTCTTTTGCCATGAAGTTTACTTTTCTTTAGGTGAAGTCATTTAGTAAACACAGATCCCTGTATCCTAGCTCTTATGTACTGGAAACATGTACTGATAAGAGTTGAAATAAGGGTGGGAGGGGGAAGCGTGGGGGAAAAGTAAAAATGAATGAATGAATGAATGAATGAATAAATAAGTAATAAAAATTTTAATTTCTGGTTCCCAGTGTGTTGACTCTGGGGAGTTCTAAACTTCCCATCTTATTGCAGTAATCTTCCATGAATCTGTCTTGCTGTTTAATTTGTTCAATATAATTTTCATTCTAATGCAACACTTTTTTTGAAAAGCAGGAAAATTAAGCATGACAAGGGCTAGAGGTGTGGCTGAGTGGCATATGAGAAGCCAGCACCACCACCACACATGCACAGGCACACACAGAGTCACTGAGAGGGATTCAGAATGGTACTTTTTTTTTTCAGCCTTGGAATAGTGCAGTGGTGCAGCACCTGCCTGGCAAGCATGAGGTTCTCAGTTCAATTCCCAGTACCAAAAGAAGAAGAAGAAGAAGAAGAAGAAGAAGAAGAAGAAGAAGAAGAAGAAGAAGAAGAAGAAGAAGAAGAAGAAGAAGAAGAACGGTGCTTTTTTGACCTTCTGACCTATTGTAGGCATTTAATACACCCTCAAACAAACTAGTGGGTCCCAACTCCCTCTCCTCTTAGATCTGTTTACCTTTAAACCAAGAAGACTGAGAAAACAGCAAAATCTATATGGTGCGTGCCCAGACTTTGGAGGGTTCCTGCTGGGAGACCTAAAATTCTAATGGGATTTCCTACAACAAAGAAACACAGCAGCGGGTCTGTTTTGCACCAGGTGTGCTAAATGTGTTCTTAACACAATCAAGGTGGTTTCCTATGGGCAGAGAATTGTTGAGAACTTACTGACAGCAAAACTACATGCTACAAAACCTTTAAAAAAGAAAATTTTTGAGTAACAAAAGATCAAAAGGCTAAAAAGAATGATATTTACTGATATTCTTAATTCAATTATATATCATTTATGCATATATATCTATATATAAAATATATGGAGATTATGTAATAATGTATAAGATATATAATACATAAAATATATGATATATAACATACATATTACATATACAATCTATGTACATAGATATGTAGATAATCTGCCCATTGCACCCTGAAAACCAGCATGTGCGTCTGTGCCCAAACTCCACTCTGCATCTGAGTGATGACTTGGGCTGCAGTGCTGACTCCAGCCTGGCCCTCAAGAGCTGCTCTAATGTTCCTAAAAATGGAACACTCATTAGTATTTTCTGGCGGCAGCTTAAAGCCCTCCACTTTAACAGCAATATATTGGCTTTATGGTCTAATTAAACTCACTTTTGAATAATTACATTACAAATACCTCAATTTTAAATACAGGACAAATTGGCCTCTAATCAGGCTTTAAAAGTATGATCTAGTAAGTGACATATTCCTTTAAATGGTTGCAATTACATATTGAATGAAAAGATGCACCTCACTCAATATCCATGTCTTTATTCCTAATGTGCTTAATGTGATCAGTTCAGTAGAAATCCTCTGATCTTTCCTTAAAATAGCACACTGGAAAACCACTCAAAACTGCATGGTAATTGCAGCAAATTCCTCCTAATTAATACTAACTTCTAGAAAAGACCTTTTGCCATCACATTTAAATTTATGCCATGGAATGATTTAAATGTATATCTTAGAATTAATCTAGTATTTATTTGGTGCCTAAATTTAAGAGGAACAACTCTGTGTATTCCAAGAAACTAAAATACCATCTTTTCTAAATTAGAGAAATGAGTGGCATTCTCATGTTACACTAAGAAACTCATTCTCTCTGGATCGCCTTAGCTTCAAAACACAGTGTTGTGAAATATAGTGAAATAGGACAATGGTTATGAAGGACCAAGAACAATGATGAGCGCAGTCTAAATCCTCATTAAATATGATTATTATTGCCATCATAACCCATATAATCTGAACCCTGATCAAACTGACGTGCTATCGACATTTGTTCTTTGAAGGGCTATGATCCTGTCTCCACTAGCTCAGCTAATGTTTAAGAGATGTCACAAGATGGATGATCCTTCTCTTTTCTTGTATCTTATTATTCAATTGAGCTTTTTTCCCCCCTAGTTTGAGAAAGGGTCAATTGATTTGAAAGTGGCCCAGTATCCTATCAGTACCCCCAACAAGGAAACATAAAGCAAACTGACATTATCCTTAGCACGGTAAATCGAACAGGAAATTGTTCTTCCTAAATAGCATCCAGGAAACAGGAAAGTTGGACATGTTCTTTTGTGTAGCAAGTGATAAATTGGAGTCATCCATCAGGAAGCTCCCACATCAGACAGCCATTATTTTCGTTTTAGGAAGACCTCAAATATAACATAAAAATCACCCTTTCTCAACTTCTTTAGAGGTTTGGAGACAGTTTGATTGAGAAGCAGGAAGACTAAGATGCACTGATATGATCACAAGGTTTGTGGAAACTTAATTGGTTTTGTTGTGCTGCTCTTTTGTCAATTTAATAAATGAATATAAAGTTGAAGGTTTCAAAGAAATGTTTTACAAAGACTTATGCTCATGAAAAAAAGGAAACTTGCAAACTTATATAATTCAAAGAGTAACAACAGGAAACACTTATTATGAACAAGGTATTGTTCTCCAACATGTTTTCCATGTATTAATTAATTAATTAATTAATTCCAGAAACCATATCTCTTGGCTGAATAAGAAGCACAGAAGGGGAAATTGTGTGTGTTGTTGTTACCGCTGTTTGTTTGTTTTGTCTTTGAGAGAAATGGTGAAGAACAGCTCATTTATCTGGCACGTGTTCAATCTAATCTAGGCATCTAACGACAGTGGTGGTCTCTGGTATAGTGACCAATAACTGCTTCAGATTTCTACCTGTTGACCAAAAATGGTGTTGGTGAGCTCTCTTGACTTGCATAGCTACTCTTCCATATTGTGAAACACTGTTTGGCAGAAAGGGAAGTTATCATCCAGTGTTAACCATGCAGCAAAGTGGGCTGGAAAGTACACTTGAGGTCTCCTCTTGCCCCAGGAAGGTGGCCCTGATCTAGTTTCAGCGGGCACAGTTCCCATCAGGGGGCCTGAGTGGTTTCACCAGTTGCCCACCAACTTTCAGCCAGAAAAAGTAATAGCATTATGTAAAGGAGAAAACATAGCTTGAATATTATTTTTAAGTAACTGAATTGGGAAAAAGAAAAGCAGCTATTAATGCTCCACTTTATGCCTGGCGTAGCAAAAAGTCCTTTAACTATATTAATTTTAATTCTTCAAACACCTCTGAAAAATAGATGATATTTTAAAAAGTCAAAGGTGAAGAACTTAAAAAAACAAAACAAACAAAAAACCAAAACAAAACAAAACTAAGATGTCATTGCATCCAGAGTAGAACAAAGACTATCTGCCTGGTTAGAAAGGAACTCAAGGAAGAAATTTTTTTTTCTCCCAGGATTTAGAATTTTAGTGACTGTCCATTGGGACTTAATTTCACGTGATTCAATGATAAAGCTGACAACCAAGGACACCACTTCGCTCTTAATAAGAATTTTGGGTAAAACCACATGGTAATTCAAATTTATCAAACACTTGACAAAAGCTGTAATTTACTAGTGGTCAAGATGATGCTAGATTTTTTTTTTCTTGTTTGTTCCCTATAACCTTGGGAAGGCACCTAAATAATGAACATGGTGCTTCTGCAGAGAAAAAGGAATTTTTTGAAGGAGATGAAGAGTGTGAATGATTAGAAAGTGTTCATGTGTAAATAGCTGGGGAGGGTGAAACAACCAGAATATTTGGGCAATGAGTTTATAAAAGTAATTTTTCATCTCTTTATAAAGCTTTGCTTTTACTTACTAAAGGAATAACAAAAGTGAACAGCAAGTATACGCATTTCTGAATATTTACCTCAATGTTACTTTTCTAAATAGTCAATTTCCCAAAATTTGTTGATACCAGAAATAATTCACAAGATGTATCTAATAGTATCCAAAGTCTAATAACACCAGCAATTAAAATTGCTGACAATATTTATTTTGCAAATTTTTTTCAAGGAAATAGCAAGCAGAAAAGGAATTTGAGAAAACTAGTATGTTCATGAGCAAGGACTTACAAGAGGGGCATCTTATAATGAAACTGTATTCAGATTCAAGCATGATAAAAAAAAATCCCAAGTAAAAGTTGGAAAATCATGTAAACTAAGAACTTTATAGGACACTGTCAAATACATAGAAGCGTTTCTGTCAGAGAATGATACTGCATGCAGCACTGAAGAGCAGCATGGAAAAAGGAAAACTATAGATAACTGGGCAGAAAAAGCCAACGTAGACAGAGATGTCACACGATGCAACATGGGAGAATCCACTCACACGGCAGACACTGTCAAGACCAGTGGAAACAGGACTGCAGCACCCTATGGTGAGGTCAAAATGCTTGCTTAAGTAGGTAGTGACGAACTGAAAGCTAAGGAGTAAGGAAGGAAACCCTAAAGGAGAACAAGGTTCAAACTAGGCTTGGTGTGAGCGCATTAGAGTAGATGTCATGAGTCTGGGTTGGTAGATGTGTGTTTCCTGTTTTGACAACACACTTCGGGGCAATCAGAAACAATTTAAACTTACAGAAGAATCAGGGAGCAAGATAAACAGGGAGAAGGATAACCAGGGTTTCTACTTCACTGAGTTTCCTTCATATGGGAGGAGAAAAAGCTGTACATTAATGAACTAGTAGCTGGTAAGTAAACTTTTTTTTAAAATGGTGATAAATATGGCAAAGAGTTAGGAGTAGTAAGATCATCTGAAATGGTCATTGGCAACCTGCTGCTGACTTTCCACTATACTGTGATATTTAACAGAAAAGACAAAAGGAAGAGGGAGATAAAACAGTTCTCTCTCTCTCTTTCTCTGTCTCTGCCTTTTCTCCTCTCTCCACTGTCTTGTTCTCAGGTTCACTGTCTTTAGAGAACGGCAGAGAGAGCGCGCTTGTCTCCAAGTAATGGCTAATGAGACCTATAAGCAATAGCTAGAATACTTGGGCCATTTAGCTCAAGAAGAATGAAAATGTGACAACTTTAAGTCCAATTGTAGCCCTCACCTTGGATTTACTAAGTACTTAAGGTAAGCATTCTGCATAAAGAAGGAATCTTACACTCACACAGATAAAGAGAGCTTCTGCCCGAGGAAAATCAGTAGAAACTGCTATTAGTAACAATCTATATAATTTTCATCACTAAATACCACATAAAATGCTGGGAAAAACTACCCTTCAAAAAAATCGGTGGAGAAAACACAATGAACTATACATGTAGATACGAACAGAAACAGACACTGGTATTGGAATAATCCATGTGAGAGGATCTCAGAGAAAATAAGATACAAAAAAAGAAATGTTGGCGTGGGCAATTAACACCAGAAAGACTAGGTACATGTCCCTAGGAGATATGGGCAAAGAAGTTTCGTGGGTAGGGGAAGGTAGATATAGAAGTGATGTAATAAAAATGACAAAAACAAATTCCCTCCTCTCCACTTTTTTGGATTAGTATAAAAAAATAGTGAGGTTACTACTAAAAACTAGAGCAGAATCTTGGTCAAGAATCCTAACAAGGTGTCATTTGAAAGGATGATCACTGAGACCTAGTGGCTGCCACAACCCATGCTTCAGTCTTGGCTGTGGGGTGGAGCCCAGGGAGGAGGTGGAAGTTTGTCCAATCTCATCTCCCACCCCTGCATTTGCTGAGAGGGGACTGCTAAACTCCTGCTCCTCAGCTCTGAGCAGCTGCTCCCTAAGCGCCTGGAGCCAACAGCTCCAGTCAGCTGGAAGAGAGTCAAGAAGATATGAACTCCATGGTCCTGAGACAGTGTTCACTCCAGTGTCACAGTAAGCAGATTTACTTCAAAATGGTGTTTTTACAAGAATGCAAACAAGCCAATCTATTATGACGCGAAGTTCTCCTGGGCTCTAGGGCATGAGCTAGTGGATAGTGGTTAATCTACTAGTCATTTTGTTCAAACACTGTACAGTATTACTAAATTTTAAGAACTATTACTTCACAGATAACACTAATGGAAATGACTCTAGTATCTAGAATTAAATCCAGATTATGATTCATTCATGTTTTAGGGTCCACAGCTTCCACTTAATCACACGAGGGCTATATGGAAATATTATTGATGTGTTAATCACGTCAGAGGGGATGTAAACATAGCCTAAAGAAAGAGGAGAAACCATGTATCATCTGGAAGTAAGAGACATTAGCTTGAATTTTAGGGAACATGGACAAACTCAAATCTTTATTTCATCCACTAAAGAATCTACCTGCTGTTCGTTTTACTACTGCCATAATGCTCTCATTTCCAAAATCCACAAATACATCACTTAAGATAATTTTCTGGCAGAGTGAAATGGTGCAGATATTTTGTTAGTAGAAAGGTCAGATAATTTTGCACAATGCACTGCATACTTTTAAGCCTCACAATTTTAATGTCCGTGACCCAAGGGAAAGCCCATTATACTGTTATGTACAAAAGTTATGATGTGAGCTAATGGAAAGGAAACAGCTAGGAAGCAGCCCAGTGCTGTCCTCCAGTGCTTTGCTGAAATATATACTCTTGGGGGGATTTTTAAAAAACATTTCAAAAATAAATGGTGGAAAATTTATCAGTGTGAAAAGCTAGGACCCTTATCTCTCAGTGCACCTTTTTGTAATGGGGTAGCTCTAACACACAGCTACGGAATATAGCATGCAACAGTGATTTATAGCAAAGCCAAAGAAGTAAGAAAAAAAGTCGACTAACCTAACCCACCTGAGCTTGGCTCACACGGGTCAATGTCCTCGTCATCGCTGGGACACTCTGCAGAGGCCACGAGGATGTCATCTGTGGTCTGCAAAGGAATCACAGCCAGTAGGTTAATTTAAAGGCTCCTAACAGGTTCTCTTTCCTTTGTCTCACTGACAAGCGAAACACAACTTGCTCATATCTCAGAAGTTGAGGAGCCAAATTCAGTATTTTCCTTCCCAAAGACACAGAGCTTACATTCACGGATTTGTTTTCACTCCCGTGTGGCGGGATCTTTGAGAACACTCAGTTACACCTTATTTTACACAGAGACAGAGAAATGGTGATCTCCCACTTGAAGACACCCAATCCATCAACTGCAGACAGAAAGCGCACAGAGTCTCACACAGTTTTTAAAAACAACCCGGCAGAAGCAGATGATTTGCAATTTATTACAGCCCTGGAGTGCAACACTATGCATCGCTAGGCTTTATGTAGTACTTGTGCTCAGCTTCCTAAAAGCAGAACAGCCATAACCTTTTACATTCACTACCAAGGAGTATTTGATAAATCTTTGGAAGGTAGCTTGTCATTACTAGCAGACATAGATTACACAGAGAATCAAATGTATCTTTGAAGCAAAAGGGGAAGAGAAAATATGCCACATAAGGTGCTCTTTGCTTCTGTTCAGCTTTCACATTCAAATCTCTTTTCCTCGTGTTCAGAAGCAGTACTGCTTCCTTATCGTCCTTCCCATCATTAACATTTCACACTGCATGAAGAGGGTATTGGGACTGTGCTAGGGGAGAGGTGACCCTTCCTTTGGGCCATTCGAGTTGCTTCACTGCACTACAGCAAAAAATGATAATCATCACCACAGTAAAAAGCAGAGTGTAAATCCTAGCAGTTAGTTACACAAGCAGCACACTGACAAGCACAAACGTTATTCTTTACTGCCACATAAACTTAACACAGTTATTGCACAGAATTTGTTAAAGTTTGCACCAGATTTGGCTCATTCAAAAGCAAAACAGAACCCAAAATCTAAGATAAAAGATCTCTCATAACATCTGCTAAGGTCTAAGGGGATTTGGATTTCTTAGATGCTACTCAGAACTACAAAGCAGTCTTCATTTGAAAATGAAATTAAACTAATATATGTCCTACTCTAAAGAAAAAGAAGAAATATTGTATGACTCACTTTCTTTCAAGGGGCACCTCGTACTGCCAGAGATTAAAGTATAAATCAGCAGGTTTTAAGAAGGTTGTGGCATTTTAAAAAAGGAGCTGGGATGATGCAGTTTTATGGCAAATATTAGGCTGAGAAATATTTTAAGCACGGGATCTTTAAGGATATGGAATCTGTTCAGATGGTAATGCTTCACACTATAGCTGCCAAAAAACACAAGGCTTTAAATAGCAATTTGAGATGAGTACGTGTTATTCTGCTCTTAACTCTCTTCAGACAGCTTCTGGGTTCATTCATTATGCTGCTGTTATTTGAAAGGAGACAGTTCAAAACCCTGGTTTTCCTGGAAGCGGAACTGTTAACAGTGAAAATTATCAGCAAGCGACATAATTGTCAAGTGGGTGCCTCTCTCAGGGGGGCTTAAAGAGGAAATGCTCGGCCTACTCTGTCTCACGCCTCCCAAGCAGAACATATCCAGTCTGACTCGATATTGGATTATGTGGTTTTACCAGGCAATTGCTCCAATAGATCCCAGAACATATTATCAGCTTTTTGTTCTAGGGCCAACTTCTAGAGGAAAGCTACTTTTATTCTGAGCCAAAGTGGGTACTCTTTTAAATTAAATTAAATTAAATTGTAATTAAAACTAAATTATTCGATTCAATTTACAAGAGAATTTTTCATTTTTTTCTTAAAAGAGTTTAATATATTGGCACAATCCATAAAGTGTCATACTCTTGATACAGGGAGAATGATGGTAATAAATGCTTTATCTCAGGAATTTTGCTTGTTTGTATGTTTTGAGACACAGTCTCACTAGGTAGTTGAGGCTGGTCTTGAAATCACTGTGTAATCCAGGCTGGGCTAGAATGCACAGTGATCCTCCTGCCTCAGTCTCCCAAGGGCTGGGATTACAGGTGCGCTCTACCATGCTGCGTCTCCTGAATAAATGCTTTAAACAAGTTGCGTTTCTCTCTCATACTCTCTCTCTCTCTGTCTCTCTCTCTCTCTCTCTCTCTCTCTCTCTCTGTCTCTTTCCGTGCTGAGGACTCAACTCAGGGCCTTGCACATAATAGGCAAGTGCTCTAACACTGAGCTACATCCTTAATGCTGCACTACATTTTAAAATAATATCATGTTAAATTTTAAACAAAGTTATGCATGTATCATTTTTAACTACGGGCTAATGTTGGTATTTGGATCAAAATACAGTAGCTACATTAGTATTTTGTTGAGCTAAGCTTTCATTTTTTACCACTGGCATTTAAATTGTAACTTAGGCAAACAGATACAAATAAATAGGGCTTCTTCTTAAAATAAATTCATGGGCTACAAACATGTGAGTCAGTGGATAGCATTTCATACAGACTAACTTATTTTGGCAATACAAGTTGAAAATTTTTGAAGTTATTTTCTTTAGGGCGGTTATACAACAAACAGAAAATGTTGGAACGCTCTCAGGGTTACCACGACACCAAAACAAGAGATGTCATGCACTCTTGTAGTAAGAAAGACTCACTAGATAAATATGACCCTTTTGTAAAACCACATTTTAATTTTAAAACCATATTCAATTTTTTTTGTTGTTGTTGTTCCAGGGATCGAACTCATGACCTCACACTTGCCAGGCAGGCACTTATGCCGCTGAGCTAAATCCCCAGCCCCCATATTTAATTTTATAAAACTGTATTTTAAGTTTTAATTGTAAAACTGTACTTTAATGTGTTATAATGAATGCACATTCTGGATTTTTATATTTGTTTTTCTTCAGAAATTAAAAATTTGCGATACTCTTGGGAATAAAAGATCTCAAATCAATGGATGTGTTGGCAGAAATCATGGTATGAAAACTTGGGAAGTGGCTCAAGTGTAAGGAATAAAACAATTTCATTTTGGAGGTAGAATTAACTGAACAGTTTTCTAGTTAAAAGTTGTGTAATTTAAATTTAGTTCATCCTGTTTGGAGCTGCCAGTGTAAGACTTATTGTTGAGAGAAAGGTAGGAAAAAACTCAAATATGTTACATTAATCAAATCTATTTTTTATTGTACTTTTCCCTGATGTTTATAACCTTTTTAAGAAAAGCGACAACTTTCTGAAAGAGACAGAATTAGGCAACAGCATTATTTTATGTAAAAATCCACTTAGATAAGTGTCTCTCATTGTGCATTTAAACCACTCACAGGTCAAGGTAGCCTGCTCTTCCTCCCTAATTTGGAGTGGTGTGTGCAAGAGCATGGCAAACATTAGCTCTTCTTTAAAACGTTTACTAACATTAAATTTCTAAACCTTTAGGGAAAAGTCATTTGGCTAGAATGGAAGAAATAAAGGCAGTGAAACTTACTTTGTTGATCTCTATGTATGAGCACGAACATGTAAGACTGACAGAACCACAGTCAGGATGAGGCGGAAAAGAGGTTCTCAATTTGCAGGAGAAGTTAGGCCAGTTTAATTACTACTTGGGGACATTAGGGAAAGACTATTGAATGTGTTAGGAACTAGAGAAATACTGATGTATTTCTGTCATTTTTTTCTAGAGCAAGCCTTTTCCCTCTCCTATTATTATCAACGGTGGATCTTGAAGACATAATTGGTGTCACTTTTTAAAATACAGTCAGATCACATATTTGCATGGTAAGAAGAACATGGTGAGAGGAGGGATGATTCTAGTATGTAATGCTATGCCCCTGCTGAGAACAACATTCCTAGAATTTACTCCTTGTGATAAAGAGCTCTGCCTAAGACATGCAATCAAAAGAAATATACAGGAAAAGTTGGTCAGAAAGACAAATCTGCTTTGGGAAGCAAAGAGCAAACTTCAATTGTGCAATGAGATGTGCACTATAAATTTAATTCCTTAGAAAAATCCTTGATTTGTCCTAAACTTTCGATCTAGCCTTATCTTCCTTGGCTTTGGCTGAGACTGACGTACTGGGACGGTGCCAGCTAAAGCATGGTCTGTTTGGTTTTCGCTGATACCTTTCTCCATGTGAAGTAGTAGATCTCATACAACGATGTCAGTCTAGTGACACACTAGACTTTAATAAAAGTAAGAAAAATGCACCAAGATCCACTATGTGGAAGATGAGTTTTAGCTCTAGAGTATGAATAACAAAGATAGTGAGATCAATGAGTCATCAAACAGAAAACACCTTGTTTGCATACAATGTTTTCCAGTGGGCATAAAACATCCTTATGTTAAAAGGAAAACATTAAAAGGCTTCAAAGCTATGTAATGGGAATCATGATTACCATAAAATCTTATGTAGTCTTACCATTTCTCACACTAGGGAGACTATATGGTATGTATATGTGTGAGTTTGGTTTATTTCACTTATGAGTATGGTCTCAAGTTGCATCCATTTATTTTAATGTTTTCATTCATCAGTTGGAATGGTTTTTTTTTTGTTTGACTTTATTATGTGTGATGGTATGAACAGCTGTTTTGAAGAAAACAAGACATGATGGCAGCCATTGCTGATTTAATATCGCCTTGCTTTGAAGTCCTACCATGCTTTGATTCTTCTATTACCATAGGTTCTAACATGTGTCTTATTGGGATTTTGATATATGTGATAGTAAAAACAATTTTTTTATGGAAAATGAGATATTATGGTAACCATTGATCATTTTCTGTTATTCAGTTCAGAATACCCTGTAATTCTTTCATTCTTTTGAATGGTTTTATAATATTTTGTTATGTTTGATATTATTGTATTTGAAACCATGCTCAACTATTACAAAGAAAGAGACATCATGGTAGCTACTGTTAATGTCCTGTTGTCTTGTTGTAAAGTGCTGTGTTGCTTATGTTGTTCTGTTCTAATCTGCTTTGTTCTGTCCTCTTTTGTTTTGTGTTCTTTAAAACAAAACAAAACAAAACAAAGCAAAACAATCCTTATGTAAATCGAAAGTATAAATCATGGTTCCTGCCTCAAATAACATATTGTTCCCATTTTGTTCTAAAACAGATGAGAAGAAATTCATCAATACGAGTAACAATCAATTAAAAAGTTTATTTTCCTGGAAATATAGCAGTGCTCCCATATCTATTACTTTATTAAATACTCACCGATAATATCCTTCTCTGGAATGCAGGAGAAAGTGCTACTGTTATGAGTGTTTTAGTTAAGTGTCTGCTAGAAAACATACCCATCTGTACACTCCTTGACCCAGTTTGAATGTCTGGACAATAACATCCATAAATATTTAGGGTAAAGATTAAATATCCCTAAAAACAGCCAGCTTTTACATTTGTTTAAAGTTCTTTCCCAATTGATGCTCCAGGCTATTACAAAAAGTGACCATAAATCAACTGTCTGCTTGGAAGAAAGACAGAATTGAAAGCCATTCAATTTTGTCTAAACTTTTCTCCCCTGCTGAAAATGTATGTCATGATTTCAGAGCAGCTAAGTGGGGTTCGAGTACAAAAACCCCACTATGGGAAAGAGATCTTACTCCTTACTCAATGCAATACTCATTTTCATGCATATTTGACGCTGCTTATTCTAACACACAAAACTCAATGAAAAAATAGAAATAAGGAGATAATGTTGCAGAGAAACAAATTTTAAGGAAATGACAGGAGAAAGAACAAACCTGAATTCTTGCCTAGGAAAAGAAGAACATAGTTTTAGCTCATTTATGCAAAATGGTAAAGCTTCAGAAAAGAAACATGGTGTGAAGGAAACTAAATTTGTGTTTAACAAAATCAGCGTATCTCTTATTATTTCTTTAAACTACTGATGGCCTCTGTGTTCATATTGCATTTCCATCTTTAGCTAAGGCAAGTAGAAGGACCAGTCAAAAGGAAAAGTTAAGATGAAGTCTAAACACTTAGGAAGGCATTGGAATGACCTATTCACCTGGATTCCTCCTAAGGAGAACTCAGGCACATAACACCTCCAAATACTGCTGACAGTGGCACAGAGGTACTGAGATGAGAGTGGGTGAATCAATGTAAGAATATTGGAGCAGTGAAATGTGATTCCTCTCCATTTGTATTGTTTTTGTATTGTTTTGACCTAGCCCTTTCTGAACCGATTTTGCCCATTTCCAAATTAAATTGTGACAGATGTTTACAAATGTAAATCAAGGCTTCCAGCTGTATCAGTATGAATCTGTAGTCCAACTACTGTGACTAAATGGACTAATTAGTCACACAGGTTGAACTGAAAATCCTTACTGGTAACGAAACCAAAAGAGACCTTATGATTGCAACACATCAATAACAGACAGTTTCAAAATGCATAATTCCAAAATCCATGCTTTCACTGTTGGCATTTAACACATTAGCAGGTGGAGTCATGTTTACTCAGCTGGTCACACACCTTCCTTTACTGAGCTACACCTTAGTGATCATTAGTCTGAGCTCTTAGCTTTTTGTATTGGGATCTTAGGAAATTAAATAAGTATACCGCTAATTAACGGCAATATATGAGATTATCCAAACCACCAGTAGATTGTGATGGTCTCTTACTCTAGATAACATCTATCCATCCATGCAATCATCTATCCATCTAATACATCCAAGATCATCCTGTTCTCTAGAGGTCTGATGTGGTTTACAAAGACTTATGATAAATTCAAAGTAAATAAAAATATGGCAGGAGAGTAGATGTTGACTTTTAGATTCAAAGCCATGAAAATCATCAGAAGGAGCAGGCACACATGGAGATATATACACAGCTATTGCACTGTTTGATGTGGCAGCAGGCACATTAAGAAACATTAAAGAGAGATGAATTAATCCGAAAACTCCTATTTTAAAAGTCTAATTATAAAAGCCTCACACTTTGATACAAACAATATTTTTAGTAAGGTAAATCAAGGCAATTTTCATTTATTTGTGTCAATCTTTTCTTAAGTTATTTTTAAAAACCTTAAATGCCATGTTGAACACAAAGCCATACGTAACTTGTTAAAGACAAAAAGAAATCATGAATTGTTTAATGTTTTCCTGTTTTTTAATCTGTTTGAATATTGAAGACTGTATGCTGGTTACAAAATTAATAACAATAGATTGCACTCTTTTTTCACTAACCTATCATTCAATATTCACTCCACTTTTAATATCTCTCATATTAAGTATCTTATTAACTGGATTCATGAAGTAAGTGCTATTTATCTTTGTCTCTACCACACAATCATCATTAGGGTTTTGTCAAACTACACTTAATTACATCTTGGGAATGAACAAACAGAAGTGATCACTTATTAGTAATAGTGTTTTATTTTCTTCAGGAACAACTGAGACATGAATTCAATGACCAAGGTAGTCCCATTTTCCTGACAGTATTAGAAATTGAAGTTCAAAATCAAAGGAATATAGGGTGGCACAGCCAGTTTTCCAAAACATCTTTTGCTTCAGAGTATTATTACGATCGATGTACTCTTGATACGACTATAACCTGCTGGTACGTAAGATTCCCAGAGTATGGAAGTGCAAAAATGCAAATGTAGTTGGAAATTATGATAACCTATTTATCAGGAAGTTTATTTTCTTTATTTTATTTTGATCCATGAGTTGAATACATAGAAGGTTCTACACTGAGTTATCCTAAATAATCCGGTATTTGAGCTATACTCCTATTAATATATAATATACAATATGTAATATATAATATAATATATATAAAGCAGTGATTGAGAGAAAACTGTATCTATCTCAGATATTAAAATATGATTTTGTTACTTACTAACAGTAAACTATATCTATCTCAGATATCAAAATGTTATTTTGTTACTTACTGTTGCTGGTTCTACTTAAACTGGAACTCTAAGTGTCTACATAGCATGACTTCATTCCTTATGGTGCATATTTTGGTTCATTAATGTATATTTGGGAGGCACTGCTGAAACGTCTTAGTTTAATTCTAGTGTGTGGATCAATAATGAAAAACAGATAGAGCTCAGAATACAAGTCTTACCATGGCTTTCAAAAGAAATGCAAATTCTCTTAGACTTATTTTTGTGCCCTAAACCATATATATATATATTTAAAAGATATATATATATATATTTAAAAGATATATATATATATATATATATATATATATATATATATATATATCTTTTAAATGTGGGCATTCACATGCATATGCAATCACTTATATATGTGAATCATAACTTCTATATCTCATAGGGATATTATGGAAATAAATTTTATATGTGTGAAAACATTTCCTAAAGTATGAATGTACTCACAATACAGTGGTTATGCTGTTATTTTACCAGTAAGAAATTATTTTTATTTCCTGCCTAGCAATATAAAGTTTTGGGGAGTGCTTAAGGTGGGTAACCAAGAATATATTTAACTGAATACTGTCATTTTCATATCCTGTAATCTTGTCTTAAATAAATAGGTTATGTATCCCTATCTTCTATTGGCTCCCTCGTGTAAATGCTGCTTTTCTGGGCCTGCTTGCTTTTACCCCAAGCAAGAACTTCATTGGCATTGCTTATTTAAGGCACGTATGTGACCCTCAGTGGTAACCTACAAGACTGGCAGTGCCAACCCACTTGCTACAACTATCTTCTTCAGATTAGATCTTCTGCAAAACTAATCTCACATCCTTGAGAATACACAAGCTCTAAGTTCAGTTCAATATAAGTGGCCACTTTTTATCTCTGCATCAGAGTTTACTGATGCTTCACACTCTAGTTTGTCTATAGCGTTTACAGGAAAAGGCAAGGGGTCAGGGATTTAGCTCAGTGGCTTAAGTGCCTCCCTGGCAAGCACGAGGTCATGAGTTCGATCCCTGGCACCAATAAATAAAGAAATAAATAAATAAACAAGAAAAAATAAAGCACTTAGCAACATTGCCAATTAAAGGAGGGAAAGAGGGATGGAGAGAAAGAGAAAAAGAGAGAGAAAAGAGAGAGAGAGAGAGAGAGAGAGAGAGAGAGACTAAATGTGATCCATGCAGTCTAGTGTTCTAGGTTGCGTCTCCCATATGAATTCATAATATTCTAATAAATTCTTACAAGGCAGTAAAGAATGTTTTCTCAGTTTCATATTAGGGTAGTGGAAGTATTTGTGTTCTCAAACTGTCCTGAAATCTAAAAATTTAGGAATGGTGACAATGTATTTTCCTCCAATACTTCTATAGGACACATGTTTTACATTCTCAGTAAAAAAGGGTTGATACAAAACATGATCACCACTCAAAATCTTGGCTTATATTCTTTGCATATCTGCATATATAAATTCATTTTTGTGAACAAACATGTTCGGGAATAGAATGAGTGATTAAGAGTGACTATACTTGTTTTAAGTCAAATATATTGAATTTAAGTATTGAAACATTATTTTGATACATGAATTTGCTAGAACATTATATTTAAAAAGCCTTGTTTTGAGGGTCATTCAGTCTCATGCCTGCTCACTTATAGCAGTTCATTAAATTTCAGTGTAAGAGTGAGAAAGTACAGATTATTTTCGAGGCATAAAACTCCTACGAGTGAAAGATAAGAATTGTGGCAAAATCACACTTCTTCAAAGATTTTTTTATTTGCCTTATAACATTTGTAGAACTGTCAATGAAACTCTAGAGCTGGCTTCCACATTATACCCCATGGATGGAAATTTATGGAAGAGAAATAGAAAAAGTGACTTTATCTTTAACTGAAAGCGAATGCCTGAAAGTTAGAAGGATGGCAAAGCTAAAGATGTCTTGCAGTCAGTTGTTCTGCCTACTTTTTTGAAGCCTTCCTCTCCTTCACGAAAGCAGTAAGATAAAGGATACTTTGTAGAAAGACTGATAAAAAAAGAGCTCTGGGTTTTTTCCTATGTAACAGTCCTCCATTCGTCCTGTCACCCACAAATTCAAATGCAAAAGTTTTATGACATAGCACTATTATTTAATTGCAGAAGCTATGCTTTTATAGTGTTTTCCTTCAAAATTTAACTATAAGATATAACTTTTATCTTCTTCCTGAAATAAACTGCATGAAGATAAAGACTGGCTAAGGCTAGCCATCAAATTCAAAATTCAAGACAAGCGCAGAGCAAAATACACTCATAAAATTTATTTTCACAATTCTGTCACACGTTCACTAGTTCATTAATTTGTTCATCCACTCATAATTGTTGTTGGAATGCTGTTGATTAATAAACAGTTACTCAGGGGAACAATAAAAATTTAATTTTCTGACACTATTTACAATATTGTGGTGGGGTATGCAGTGCAATATCTTTGCAATGTAAAGGTGGTCTCCATCCTTTATGAATTAGTTAACTGACCTTTCATATGTATTGTAGCTTGATGACTGATGCTGTACATTCAAAGTTGTAGCCCTGTGCCTGACACAGTAATTAGCAATAGCAGACAAATATTTGTCAATGATTCTGGTATAATCAAGAAAACATAAGGGAGTCAATAAGGAAAATAAGTTTTACAAGCCACTTTAACTTATTAAGTAAAATAAATATGCCTCAAAATTTTACAAAAATATTTTCCAGTGTAGGTGATTACAGCACTAGACCTGTTCTATGATCTCTTGATACTGATTCACCAACTGATTGAAAAGAATGATCAATATGAAAAGCAAGAAGCATGATCATGTTAATTTCTTTGTGATAGGTACCACATTTTAAGCAATCTTTCATTTTTTAATAAATGGTATTGATATTTAACTTCTTCTTTTGCTTTCACTTTCTTTTTGGTCCCTTCTCATTACATTTGTGGTGACCCAACTCCCAGCAAGCCATCTTGGGAGGAAAGAACAACTCATATACCGGGAGGAGTCCAAGAAATGCTTGTGGACTCTAATAAATACATCGTGACATCTTAGATCCAGCTGTCAAACTGGGAGTAGAGCTGCATGGTCTCTTCCTGGTGTTATATGCCCACTTATTACATGACTCCATAAGTCAAACATATTTTGAAATGTTTTATGTGAAAAAATTTGTGAAACGAGACAATCTGTTCTGTTATTCTAAAATACTTTCAGGCACAAAGATGGCATGCTGTGTATTTGTTGATTTGATTTGATTAAATTTAATTTGCGATATCCTGAGCCCTGACAATTGAATTCTATTCTCCAGTTTAAATTAGGAAGCTGTTGATATTCTATCAGGGTAATTTTTCATATGCAAGGATAGGATGTCCAGGAAGGGGCTATGGGCAGCTTTTAACAGTTCTCAAAGATAATTTCTAAGAGGAGTGATCATTCGGATGAAATTGAGATAAATGCTAAGTGATTACATCTCTCTGCTTTGAACTGCAAGAGGTCAATTTCAGGCTCGTGACATAGGTTGGTTCTCTCTGAGCTCTTTTGGCCACGGAACATAGATGGAGTTTGGGCAATGGTGCTAAAACACTGTATTTAAGTCCCAGCTCGGTCCCTTACTACCTGTATGACCCTGAGCAAACTTCCTAGATTTCCTCTTGAGATGTCTCTAGACTTCTGTTCTGCATTAGTATTTTTTCTCGGGATTTCTTTTCATGTATGAGTAAAATTATTTTTACCGTTTTTGGCAGAAGGATCCAAGGCTAGATAGGCACACTGCTTAGCACAGCAGCTGGTACATGAAAGATGTTATTGAATACTTATTACAGAGACACAGCTGGTTCTCAGAATGAATGGTCTTATACATATTCTCATGGCAATTGTACAAAGGAAAGTTTCTTTCTGACACTGGATTCCCTAGATCTTTAAACTCAGATGTTTTCTTTACCAAAAATACAATTTCCTGAGAAATTCACATTTCCATATTTAAACATTCGATAAACAGAGCAAATCATGTATTTGATATGAAAACACTTTCAAAAGCACCTCCCAGGGCAGCATATTATCAATACATTGAAAATACAAGGAACTTCTCTAATTGCATGATACAGTGAAGCATTCATCAATTTGAGCACTTATCAAGAATTCATATTTGGAGACTTTTTGCATTCTCTCTTGCAATTCCCTTGGAGTTAGCAGTAGAAAAAAACCTACACTGTCACGGTCAAGTGTGAGTCAGATGAGCCTTGTCAAATAACTGCCCTGTTAGCTGTGGGACACAGAAGTTGACCCTGACTCCTCACTCCCAGTTTCATGTCTGGTGTGGGGACTGTAAAAACATCATTCCCCAAGTTTTTCTTATATCATTTGCCTTTTTCAATATTGCCCTATGTTTTATTGTTATTCTAGGCGTGATCTTTGAGAAATACTAAAGAACAACACCTATCAACATCACAGATGGCTGACTGAGTGGTGCAGCAACATTAAGAAACAACCAGAGAACACACCTGCAGGGCTGGGTGAGAACTGTGCCTTCCGTGGAGAACCAGGAGCTTCACTGGAGAGCTCGCCTCTGGGCCTATACTGCATTAGGTGCCCTCTGCGGCTGAACTCTTCTCATAGTTATTTGAGTGTTTTATTTATTTATACCATCGCCTAGTGATCTTTACTTTGATATTATCCACACATATTTTTTGGTCACTAACAAGGTTTGATAAGTACAGATGACAAGTAAAACTCTCAGCTCTCTAGGTGATCAACTACGTTCCTTCTTGGACAGGTTTTCTTCTTCCAAACCTTGTGTTTACGATGGGCCCCACTTAGTTCTGACATCTTTGCTTGCACTTGCTGCACTCTTTTGGCTTTCCTGACCTCTGCTACCCCTCCCTTGCCCTTTGCCCTTCAATCTCATTGCTGTGTTGCCTGATGGTGAAGGACACAAGACAAATCTATTCTCAATAAATATGGCACTTGTCATCATGAAAACTTTGGTAATCTTTAACAAAGTTGAGAAGGTAAGATTCTCTGCTGATTGGGTATCAGCTGATTGAGCATCAGTGTCAGCAACACAGCAGTGACTTCAGGTTCCAAAGAATGTCACTGGCTCCATTCCACATGTTGCCCAAACTGCTCTTTACAGTTTAGTCTATGCAAGCTTCTACTGGTTTTTCTATTTTTTTCAAGCTTTATAAATCTACCTTCCCTTCCAATTTGCTCCGAGACATCCTCTATAAGTTGGAAATTCTGATGAACAAGGTTCGTCTTCTCAAGACTTTATAAATTCAATGCAAGGGAAACAGTGTCAGAAGGGTTCTCAGAAAAGCAAGTCGAGGTGCTCCACATCACTCAGTCAAAGCTCATGGCTTAAAATACACACACCTGTTAGTTTCTTCCGAATGAAAAGTTCTTCATAAAGGCGGCCACCTACATTTATTTGTAGGTGACATTTGCATTAATACTTTCTCTATGACAATCCTCAAATAATCTATTCTTATTTCACTGAGCCCAAGAAATTTCACTCAATTTCTATTTTCCAAAATTAGTCAAAGAGAAGTCAAGCCTCCTTTTGTGTTCTTCTGAGTGTGCTAGGGAGAAAGTGGTAATGAAGTAGCATAATAAGGAAGGTTACTGGCTGTCTGACCACCCAGTGGCAGGCACACTGGTGAACCGAGGCAGGGACACTGGAGACCAGCTGTATCTATCCTAACTGGGTGACTAATTCGCCAGCGCACCCAGGGATGCTCTCCAGAGCAGCATCTTTTCTGGCGTTGTAAGACTAGCTATTTGCTTAACAAATTGAGATGTCTGGGTACAGATTA
This sequence comes from Dolichotis patagonum, assembly GCA_004027295.1. Taxonomy (NCBI): domain Eukaryota; kingdom Metazoa; phylum Chordata; class Mammalia; order Rodentia; family Caviidae; genus Dolichotis; species Dolichotis patagonum. The sequence continues at coordinate 40,991 of PVJX010002370.1, forward strand.
TGAGATTTTGTTGTACTTCTCCTTAATGATTTAGTGCAAGGTCGCTAGAGTTTAGTACATCCAAGTTTAAGTCTGGGCTTGTTACAATTGATACATTGTGTCAACTTGAGAAGTCTAGAAGCTTAATTAAGTGACTCAGCAGTTCTTGTCCTGGGCTGTAAGGATCACACCTCTTCCTCTCTAAGACATTGTGCATTATGTTAATTTAAGGAGGCCAGAGGTTTAAGTGATTCAGCAGGAGGCCAGGGCCCCTACCTTGACACATCCGGCAGGTGCATGATGAGGGTACTGAGATGGTGGGAGCGCCACACCCACCTGAGGGAATCAGCCTGCTCACAATACAAGGCAGGAAAGAGGCAGCTTCCCATCCCCTTTCTGCTTTTGCTCTTGTCACTTTTGGTATCTGCTGCAGCCACCACAAACCATTACCCCTCAGACACACCACCCTGCCTCCGAGCCAGCTAAGCATGAACTGAACCTCCACCAACTGTAAACTAAGTAAATCTCTCCTTCCTTCATTTTGGGGGTCAGGTATTTTGTCTCAGCAAAGAGGGGAAAGCAACCAAGACAGGGCTGTAACACTGGAATTATCAGAACTTGCATGATTTGTTTAAGCTCTATTTTATAAAATGGTCTGTGCACTGCAGCTGTAAGAATTAAGACAGTCTTCAAGGATGACATACTTAACACTGTTTATAGTACATAATAAGCACCAAATAAATCTTGGCTGTCACCCTTATTGTTACTTTATGAGACATCTAGTTGGCCAGGAGACAACATGTTTCTCATTAAAGTGGGCCAAGCCCCCTATCCAAATAACCACTACAGGCAGACTATTTCCATGTGCTTGGATAGACATTGCCCCGTAGGAGGGGGAAAGGCAAATGTTGAATGAAGGATTCAAATACACTGTTTTTTTCTCGAATGTTCTATTTTGCTTTTCAACTTTTAAATTCCAACTTATTTCAAAACACACTCCCAATCATTCCAAAGCATTTTCAACTTGGAAAGACTTCTTTTTGTTTCACAATAAGCTAACTGCAGGTGCAAACTTGAGGGAGACAGACCTTGGAAATTTTAAGTGTGTTGCTATGGCAATGGTTTGTAAGAATGTGTATGAGTTCCATCTTAAGCGCTCAAGCTTTCAACCGAGTTCACATGGAGAGGTTCAAATCACTCAGTACACAATGTTTGTCATTTACTGTGCCTTGAAAGGTTTGAAAATAACTGTCTCTGTCGCTCACAGCAACCAAGAACTACAAAATATCATTTTTACTTATTTTTTATGCAAAAATGGAGAGAGAGTTATTTATCCTCTGGTCTAAATTGGTCACTCTCCCCAGTTTGCTGCTCTATGTGAAGGTGAATACAAAAATGATCATTTTCAATGTTGTGGCACATGCAGAGATGGATGCCCATCATGAAAGAACTATAAAATTTTCCACTGAATTTTCATTAATTTCCTCATTCAAGACTGACATACCCCCTGGCCCTGAATCAAAGCCAGCAATTGCTATCGCTGCTGGTTTCAAACAGGAGCCTAAAGAGAATTCTTTCTGTGGTCTCTTGGCCATTTCAGAACTTTGGAAATGTAATGGTCAATTCAACAGAAAGAAATAGCAGCTGTGAGTGTGGCAGGCTTCAGTGGCCCACAAGAGAGAGATCCTGGTGTCTTGGGACCTGCACCATGCGGCGACCTGGGGTGCCAAGAGAACAAGGAACTCCTCCCCTCTCTGGTGAGTGGCTGTGAGCTTACCGGCAAGAGGGCTGAGAATCAAACATCTCATGTTGTCCCATCCCCCGCCCCCCACACTCCCCCAGCAAGTGGGAGCCAGTGAATTGGGCATCTTGTGAAAGATTGGCTATGTTGTTTTGTGTAAACTTTCCATATACAAAGATATGGACAACCATTTGGAAGAAAACAAGAGACAATATGATAGTGAAGATTTCTGGTTGTCTAGCTTTGAGATTTATGCTTTCTTATGTCCCATTTTGTTTTGCTTTGTTGTGTTATATTTTACCCCCTTTAAAATTAAAAAAAAAAAAAGACTGACATACCCTTCAAAAAGTGATCATTATTTAGGACTGTAGTATTAAAGCACATTTTCAGTCTAATGAATTGTGGAAGATCTCTTTTAAAAAAGTCTCATCTTATAGTGCAAGACAGACAGTGTAAGTGTGAATCACTATCTCAGAAAAACACCATGGCACTACCAACAAAAATTCTGCAAAAGGTTCCATTTTATCTCATTTCAACAACTATCCCTACCTCAATTTTTAAAAATGATTCAATTAGTGCTTCTAAAAGCTAAAAGCTGAACAATGAGCTTATTGTTCAATGATAGTAAAGACAACAATTCTTGACAAATGCATCTTTCCATAAGTAGAACGCACAGAACATTAATTTTGGGAAGTTGTAAAGCTTATGATTTGTAGGGAATTAGTTAATAACTTTTCCCATTGCACATTAGCACTATCCACATTAAATCAGTGACTTTAAAAAAATATTCACTAGTGAGAAAAAGCCATACTAGTTTCATTTTTTTCTGAAAAAGCTGTGTTTCTAAGGGAATATATTCTTCAGTTTTCCTGCCAAAAACATTTGCTGTGAATGATTCATCATGATACAGAACGCCCTGCATAAAATCAGGCCACAGGGGACCCCACGAGTCCCTGCATTGGATCACTGACAAAACCCTTCACAAAAGCATTATTAGCAACCAAGCCTTGACAGTTATGTAAAATTCACTTTGCTGCTTTAACTTTGACCCATGCAGCAACAACAACAACAACAACAACACACACACACACACACACACACACACACACACACGCACAGAGGCTCGCGCACCTGTCCCCCTTCCTGGTCTAACAGCTTGTTGATGAGCTATAAAACAACAGCAGCGGTGCTCCCCTCCCCATCCCCCACTCTAAAAAGCCAACAGCCACGCTAGAATTAAACACATGAGAACACGATAATTGGCTGTAGAAACTGTCAAGTGGATCTAAAAAGGAAAATAACCCAGAAAACACAACAATCAGCAGTTTCAAGCTTTAACAAGAATCTGCGTTCAGTTCCCATTTATTTTAAACCAAAATAGATGAGGCTTTTTGGAAAATATTCACTGAAATTTATATGGAAATAGGGCAAATTAGCTAATGAGGTTTTTAAATCTTTAGTTTCTTTGATGCTGATGTGGAGGAAAAACCTTTATCCTACACTCTTTCCAAATAAATTCTGTTCTTTTTTATAACCAGATTTATCCAGAAAGGTGTGTGGCAGCAAAACAACTCTAAAGTGGATATAGTGCAGATTAGTTGGTAAATAATATATAGGATTTGCCACTTCCCAACTCCTCAAAACCTCCATTTTTCATAAGTACTAATTATATTAAAGTGAGCATTAGGACAAACTACAGAATTCTCAAATTATCTGGTGTGTTTGTGCATGGATGGGAGGGAGGAGGCATTCAATTTGGGGAGCCGAGATATTAATTTAATAATTTGTAGCTAAACCTCTGGCCTTCTTTATGGATGTCGATCAGATGCCTCCTGCCCCTCAGTAAACAGGCAGGTGTCGGTATGGTGAGGCTAGGTGAAGAAGGGTTCAGGGATCACCCTGTATCTTTCTTGCAACTTCTGTGAATCTATACATCTATAAATAGATAATCCTCTACCTCACAAATGGCAGACAGGCAGAGATGAAACAATACAGGGAGCCTGATGTTAAATCCTATGAAATTCATCGGTTCCAGACTGCTTTCTCTTTCCCTATCAGTGATAACTGCTATCTGAAATAACTACTGACTTGTAAAATTTTAAGTTTTTTACCATGAGGGCTATTTTCACATGACATATTACTACTAATTGCATCATTTGTAGCTACACATTTGTCATTTATCCCTGAATAGTGAATCCTATTAAGACATTAAGTGAAAATTTCAACAAAAATAATGCTCTTGACTCCAAAGAGAAAACTGAAACAAAATACAAATGTTACAAAACTGAAAATTTAAAGAAGAGATGTCAAGTAATAATTACATTTCCAATACTTATGGCTTAAGCATGTTATACTTCTGACCAATTAGCTATCTCTATACCATTTAATCCTGAAATTCTATGGAATCCTTATTCATCTAACAAGTAAGACGTGCTCAGTATTTTTGCTTTCAATGTTACAGAATTCAGAGAATTCTCCTGGCATCCGCGAGGGCTAAGAATAATGGCTAGTGACTTAGCACCTTTATGTTTATGCACTGGTTTCTTACTTTGATTCTCAAGTGACAGGTATGGAGCAGAAGAAAGATGTAGGTGCCACTTGCAGATTTCTGGTAGAAGCATAACAGAAGAAAAGAAGCCAAGCAAACAGGAAATGGTAAAGGGCATAAGCAGGGAGAAGGAGGGATGGGAAGGAAAATGTTCTTCTGTATGTTGGATAGTGGCAGGGCGTGTCAGCCAGTGTTACACAGAAGACCCTTACTAAACCTCTTTCAGATTTAGGAGGTAAAATTAATCTCTCCCCCAGTGAATGTAAAATAAATCTTGACTTAAAAAATTCTAGAGTGTGGCTTAAAACAAAAGAAGTATGGTAAAAACCAGCTCTGCTCTGGAACCAGCTTGATAACCTGCGTCCTTTAGGGCTGGCTCCCCACAGCCAGCAAAGGTCTCTCTCATCTGAAACACTGCAACTTAAGACACAGAACAAAAAAGTTCCTGGCAAATAAATAAATAATTAAATAAATATAAATAAAAAGTCCCTTTCCTCAGACATCTTCTATGAATCAAAACAGTGTAAAGCAAACAGTGTGAAGCATTTTCTCAGTCACTTTCATTACCACAATCTAAGGAGAGTAGGTTAGGAGATGAGGCTCACTCAGCACTCACCCACATTTTTCACTATGCTAATTCCATCAGTTAGAATACATTTAAAAATGCTGAGGTGAATGGAACAAAATAAATCACGTAATGTGATTGGCCAGGAAGGACACCAAGGGTGTTAAATTGATCATATGTTCAAAAGAGCTACCCCAGACCTGGGTTCACACTTCACGTTCCTGTAGTGAAGAGCCGCCTGTCCTGGCATTCGAGGTCACCATGCCCCTCCTCACTCACTACTTCCACACGGCCACACCGCCACACCGCTTCTCAAGCTTTGTAAGGTGTGAAGAATGCTTTCAAGTTGAAATGTTTCAAGCTAACTGTTTTCTGGAAGTAAAATCTGTCATTGTAAGATTATGTTAAAAGCTAAATTTCTGTTGCGTATGATAATTCTATACTTCAAACTACTGATTTTCCAGAACATTCAATGAATTTTTGCAGGGAGGGGGAGGGGTAAATATTTTTTGTTTAGATTCTGTTAACAAGCAAACACAGAACTTTGAAAATAATTAAATCTTCCATATTTTAAGAAATCTTGAAATTATAAATGTCAAAGTTCTACTTTCCTTTTCTTGTGCCCAGGAAAACTATTTTCCTACAAAGAATTCCAATTACTAGAGATACAAGTATGATATATTAGATGTAATATACAAATTAGGCACATTCATAAATATAATTATAAATATAATTATTACCTAAACTTTTGTTTGCAGTATAGACTCCTCTAATGTACATTTATAGAAAAATGTTTGAAAAGCCTTGTTCTCTGAGAATATAACTAGGCATTTTTAAAAATTATTTTTCCATAAATCTACCAGTGAAAGGAAATTGTCCCAGTCTGGGTTGTTGTTGTTTATGTCACAGTTTCTCTTCTCACTTCCTTTAGAAGGAACTGTACATCTCATTTCTTAGAGGTGGGTCTGACACTAGTTTGAGGCTAAAAAACTGCTGAAGTACACAGCACTTAAAAAACATTTATTGATAAAAAGCCTAAAAATAAACACCTTAGGTAGGTAGAAGACTCACCTGGATAATTATTTAGTGAAACCACCTCTTCATTTTACACCACAGGGTTCTTATGAGGAATACCAGAAAAGAAACCAGAATTTCTTGACACCTGGTAATAAATATTTTCACTGACGATGAATGACTTAGCTCTTTTAGCATTCATTGTATGAAAAATGGATTTGAAATAATTTCAAGGTCTCTTAGCAAAGTGGAACGAGCATAAGGACAACAGACAGTACAGAGCCCCAGTCCTCTGTTCACACAGGATTGTACTTGCTTTTGTGAGGTACATATTGCAAAATTTTTCTTCACTCTTCAAGGTGAAAAGACATTGTTTCTTCTATAGCTTTTTCTATTGTGAGTTTCAAGGATTCCAAGTCACCAACTCTCTGAGATCCATCAGCTTTACTCACAGAATGCAAATGAGCCTCTGTTTCCTTCATTATTAAAAAGAAAGAGTACCTTTCTCTCTAATTAAAGAAAGCCATGTATTAAATATTCTCATACTACCTTCAAAAGGAAAATTCTGCAGGAACATACCAGATACAAACTCATCCCCAAGGTCTGTCAAGATGATTTAAGAAAATGAAAAATCATCTGTGTTTCCAAGACCATTTAGATTTAGAAAAAGATTTAAAGGGAAACTTACATGTATCCACACTGTGAAATCAAGAAGTATTAGAGGTACAAGCCCTTCCCCTTACAAATGGAGTTATCAAAATCCAAAAACAAGTTGGCAGTTTTCTCACATCAGTACCTGAAGAGCTTTCTCCCGTGTGTGATGTTTTTACATAAATCAGTTAAAGGAAATGTTTAAAAATAAGATTGGCTCCCCTAAAAACGTGTTCATATGGGGACTCGTTGAATTTCAGGTGACTTGGGAGTATTTATTAAGAATACTTAGTGAGAAGAGAGATGGGCTGGGAATGGCAGGGATTGAAGCATAAAGCCAAGATTTAAAAGAGTGAAAAGGAAAAAGTAATTGCAAACAAAAAGGCCTGATTTTCTGTCACTGTGCTTTCCCCTAAAATATCTGGCGGGTGGCAATCAACCAAGTAACACTGAAATTTCCCAGAAGAGTCTGACGACACTCAGTGGCATCTCCAGAAAAACAATTGTTAACGTCAATCATTTTTCACAATAAATGAACTGAATACTAATTTTTTTTTAGTGTAGGAAATTGTTCAATGCTTGTGTAGGATGTTAACTTAGGGGAAAATGGACGAAGGTAGAACACTCCAGAATATGTTTACCACGTTTCTATCAATACAAGCTGTTCCCCCCTAAAAACGTGTATTTTAAAAGTAAATCAAGTACATGGATCAAATTCTAATATTACATACAAAGTAGCAACACCATGGTATTTATGGAAGTGTTGTCTTTGTAAAAAACATGAAATAAATTCATGAGGAAACATAACAATTACAACCATAAAAAAGCAACCTATAACCCTCTCACTTTCTTTTTATATTTGTAAATTTAAGCAGGTATAATCTTTGTTGAAATGATAGTCTTTGGAAATGCGCTTGCATTTTAGAGTTCAAATCAAGCAAGTGTATACTTTTCTACTTTATCTCCTCATTTTAAATTTTTATGTCTCCTAAAGAGGTAAAAAGAATTGATCCGTCATTTTGGAGATTTCTCGATAGAGTAGATTGGCTTAGGTCAACATTTATTTTGTTGTTGCCTCAGTGAGCTTCTCTTTAAAATAATACCATCTATTGCAATTGATATCTTATTGTCTACGTGGAAAACAAGAAAGTCAGGATTCTCTGAAACCCTCGTTACAACGAATGCCTTTGAAGAGTGATCTAAGCTTACTTATCTGTAGCTTGAGATTTTGTGAAGCAATCAAGAGCTATTCAATTTGATATCATTTCAGTCAATTCTCATGAAGGTTCATATAATGTCCCACGACACACAGAAATTATTATCAGACTAATTTGTAAACACACAGTGATACTCTAGTAACCTGAGATGGTTATACTTACACTAATGTATTTCAGCTAATACTAGAAAAAATAACTCAGTATTTCAAATGTCCAATCAGTAATAAGAAACTAACTTCATGATTTTTAATGGAAAATACTTATCAACAACTGCTACTTAAAATGATTAAAGACAATGAGTAAAAGCTATTCAGATGACATTTAAATTTAAAAGTTGCACTCATTTTGTATCACTTTTATTATTCATAAAGTATGAAAGGTATTTTTAAAGAAATATATGTCCCTATATGTCTTATGAACATGTAGGGAAAAAAACTACCTTGGCTAATTTTGCGACAAACTACTTGGAAACCTTCTTGATATGCAAACACCCCCAGAATCTTGGTTTGGAGGCTGGTGCTAACATAAAGGAAGAAAGCCCAGCTGATCTGACCTGATATATTAATGCCTCTCTGTAATCCTTAGTGAACTGCTCTGTCTTCAAGTATAAAGTAGATACCAGATGATCAGCTAATATGTGTTGATTAGTTGATATTACAGGTAAATAATTTGGCCTTTAGAGCCTCTTGGGGTTTAGGTGGATTTGTCCTGACTGCTCAACTGGACATTTAAAGCAACAAGTGTCTTATTTTCTGTGGAGTCATTGATGGCATCTGGCAGAGTTCTGGTACAGACCATCAAACAGTAGATATTTTAACAGATACTAACAACTACAAAATGCACTGATATGGACACAGTGACTGCTTATATTTTATAATTTTCCAGACTATGGAAGGAGATGGTACACTTCTTGAAGGCTAAGAAAATTCTTGGGCAAGTCCAGTAGTTTCTACACCCTGTCAAATTTCTGATTTGTTACATGCTTCCTTTAGCTCTGTTATTTAGTTACTAGATATTTAGCAATGTTTCATACAGACATGTATTTCACACATTTTACATTACACCTGTAAAGATACTGTAGAGTTAAATACCTAATGTGTATGTGACCCACTTAACTCTGGCTGAGGTAATGTAAGAAGTCAAGGTGTGTCAGTGAAGTCCATTTCTACTTTTATGTAATAAACATTTTAATTTTTAAGGCAATGGAAAACAGTTTGTCCCCAAAGTACATCTAATTGTGCAAAGGAAACCATTATGTGGAAAGTTCATACATGGGTAACTGAGAATTAATTTCTGAGGATATACTTGTGGAACCCAAAAATTAGAAATTAAAACAAAATCTTTATAAAGATTTTAACCTGACAATAGCAGCAGTATTTTGAAGTAATATTTTAGGTATACATTTTTAGATATATAGCCTACAATTTTCTACGTAAAATTTCTTTTGTATAAGAAAGTTGATTTCATTGATTATCAATTGCTAAGAAATTTTGTTTTTAATAAAATGTTTCATTTGGATGATTGTGAAGAAGCTAGATGCACTCCCCTGTCTTGTCAAACCCCCATGCTGTCCGTGAATTTACTAGTAAATCTAGACTGTAAGCTTGTATGATTATATTTTTGGTCAAAAAACTTAAAATAGGCTTAGAGCCAAGATTTTAGTGTCCTACAAGTTCCATTACATCATTAAAAAAAGCAGTGAAAACAAAAGTGAGGGAAACAAACTTCAGGTGTAACTTATTTGGGGACTGCGTTCTTCCCCTAAAATAATGTTCAAGTAATTCACTCCACTGTATATAGTTATACCTTTTTAAACTACTTAATCCTTGAAGCAATTAAGTTGTTGCATTATGACTGTGGGGAAATGGGGAGTAAAGTATTTGAGCCATTATTGTTATCAAAAATCCACTGTGATTTAATCTGCAGATCAAAGCTATATAAAAACTACAACACTGGAATAAAAATTTATCATTGATATTTTTGAGAAATAGTTCTAAGATAGTTACTATTGTTTAATCAGGTGAATACAAATGAAGCTAAACAAATGAAGAACAAATAGAAATGTGTAGTGATAATCACACATAATATGTAACACAAAAAATAGATAATATCTCATACATTCTTGTTCATCCATGGTTACTATTCACGTTGGACTCATTCTGTCTTGAATTTACTGAAAGAATCTAGAGATTTTCATGAGTTTATGACTGTCTGTAACTTTGCTCTATTATTCTAAATAACTGGAAATTGCCTAACAACTACATGAGTTTGTGCTTAGCTGCATTTTCTATGCCAGAGTAACTAGGGAAGGAGGGAGTTTTAGGTAGATTCATGTATCAGCTGTCAAGTAAATGTAACTAATGGGAAAAAACAAAATCAGTTCTCCTGGGCCAAAAGCTAAATGTATAGAGACACATATAATGCATCACTATACTCTTGAATTTATGCACAGATTATTGCTTATATTTAATACTCCTAAGTTAGAAAATGGCATGTCACCTTTTCTAACTATAGATAATTGAGTCCATAAACCATAAGTAAAGTGGTATAGGAATAAAAGAGTGGAATACAGGGAATGAGAGGAGAAAGAAAAGACTAAATAATGAAAGACAGCATTTGACCTATACATACATATTCAATAACATTATTCACCTATGGTTTTTGCAGTGCTTATAATGCTGCCACTAAGGACATTAATTTTGACATCACTAAATCTTCTTTCATTTATCAAATGGCCAGAAGTACAAATCTAGCCATTGAAATATTTAAACTTCACTTAGACAAAGGCCTACAGTCTTTCATCATATGCATTTTTATTTTTCCTCCCATTTGAAAACTACAAGCAAGAGTTGAGAGCCTTTTCCATTAATTAATATTCTGCTTACTGTATCTATAATGTAGTTACTTCTACTTACAGTTTATAGATGTACTCAGATGCAGTGGTATGAACACATTTACTAAATTAAAGTCACATATAGAAGGCATATAGACAGTAACATTTCATCCTAACTACACCAAACATCTTTAATATGCAATGCTCCATCACTAATTATTTTGTAAATATGTAAGCATTTTCCTGGTTAATGTCTTGAGAAATTTGTTAGTAGTTGAGTCCAAATGCTATTGTGACCGGATATTAATTACCACTTCAGGGCTTTTCTACATTAATTGCACTTTGCATGAAGGAGAATATGGTTCTTAGCCTAAAAGGTAACTTGGTTGTGAATGTAAATGTTTATTTTATCCTTTGACATTGGGTCATTTTGATAATGGCCAGTAACCCACCCTGCAAAATATAACAATCCAAAGTTCTTTCTGCAGACAATATTTCTTTCTAGAAATGTTGCGAGTTTGTCACCTGAGGAGAATTTGCTGCTTAATGGAATCTCTCCATTAACTTCTAAAGACAGGGAAGAAAATGGCTGCAGATACCATTAGAAATTGATTTCATTCTTCAGCTCTAGAAAAATCAGTATAAATGATCTGAGTAAATTACCTTTATTTACCTCAAGGATTCAAAAGTAAAGAGTTTCAACATCTTGTGTAAGTCAGTATTCCTGTTAAGCCCAGGTTTAAGACAAATTGAAAGAATATTCAACATGGCGGAATTTCCTTTGGAGAATGAAAATCCTCTCCATCTGTAAAGTGTATCAGCTAATTGATTTACAAAGTGAACTGTGAGTGACCCAGGAATCAAGAGACATACATTTAACATTTTAAAATTTGCGTTTTTATTTTGGCATATTTTGGTTTCCTGATTTTGCTTTAAATTATTTGTTTAGGACTAGAATTATGCCTAGTTCAACTAGAAATTTTAAAAGAATCATTACATCACGAAGTTCAGAAGTAAATTCTTTTTATTCTACTCTATGCTATGACTTTTCTGAACAAAGAAGGTGGCCAGTTCTTTGAGAGCTGTAAGTCACAGAAGGTGTGGTGGAGAATGCTAAGAGAATAATTTTTCATTTTAGGTTTTGAACTGGGCTTTGGTTAAACTGTCAGGTTTCATGATAAAAATCAACAAATATTTCAAACATTCAAACATTATTGTAGTAATGACCATCTATCTAAAAGTAGAAATAATCATAATTAATTAACATAAGCTCTTAAGACTTCACAACTGAAATCCTACAGCAGAAAATTTGTAAACACTACAGATGTTTCACCCAGGGTCTAGGAAACAAAATTTCATAGAATTTCTATATTTATATCTAGATGCCACCAACTCAAGCAGTACAATGACTTCATTTTAATTTCAGTCCTTTTTGTGAACATGGTTAAAAGAAAAAAGTTTACGAGCAATAAGCAATAATCCCAAAACAATACATCCTTCATAATCTGGTAAATCAGCTTCTATGTGTGGAGTTTCTCCCCTAATCTATAAGGCAGAGGCTACTTAAAAATAGTTGTCTCAAAACCAAAGAAAGATGCAACCATAAGTTCCCTTGAAATGAGAGGCCCGAGCCTTTCTCCACTGTGAGGCACCCCCACCCCCAGCCCTTCTCCAACATGCACCCCCTTTGGTCCTCCATCTGCTCCACCCCCACCCATTGTCTCCACTCACTGCCAAGCCTGCCAGTCCCATCTGGCCACACTCTCACTTCTGCTAGTTTTCATTCCCATGGGCCTAGGGAATGTTTGAATGCCAAGACATTTTTGCTCTTCAAAGAATAAGGTCTAATAAACAGTTCCCCCAAGAAATTCATACATACATGACCATGCACAAAATCTCTCCTGTACATAAACAGCAGTTTTAGAATCCTCTCCTAGCTTAATAGATTTTTTCTTTCTTTTTTAAAAGACTTTAATCGTTTCATCTTGGAAGCATTTTAAAAATTAAAATCTTGCTATATTAGAAATAATCAAAATTATTATTTTAAAAATATAAACATTTCTATTATGCCAGACACGCATGGTTTTCAGTAAGCAGAATTAGTGTAAATAATTTAACTCAAATCTTACCATTATGAAATATTTCCAGTAGTTATTAGTCACTGATCATAAATACGATTTCTGTTGCAACAAACATGCATTTAATACAGACATTGCACCTTTACAAAATCTTAGCAAAAATCCCATTCTGCTGCAAAAGCATGCATGATAAGAATCTAAGCACATTTAAGCAAAAACCTCACCAAATCATAGACAATAATAAAGCAGTCTGGCAAGTATTGAAAGCAGCTTTTATTCATGCTTTTTACTTGAATCAAGTTAAAACATACATAGATATATATGCACACACACACACACACACACACACACACACACACGTTTTGGTTGTTTTGCCATAAGCATGCTAGAAAACCTCTGAAGCTCACAAAAAGCAGCAGACAACATTAGAAGCAACCATGCTCAGGGTTTAAGGACATTTTAAAAATTCAAACAATCTTTCTACATTTTACATAGAGCGTGCATAAATTTCACATGCAATCTCCAAGAAGAAATAGTTTAATATAAATTTTAAAATTAGTTTATCCGAATGAATTTGTTCTTATTTTCATCCTCATTGTTTTTAAGCTTCTGGTATCTTAAACCCTGCATGCTGCAGATCTAAGCTGTGCTCGGCAGCGGCTGTGATAGAAGAAGCTACCTGCGAGTTTTCACAATGCCATCTCATATCCATGTCTGTCTGGCTACCCTGCGTGCTTAGAGCTTTTTTCTTAATTCTTAATGGAAATCCTAGGAAATTTAGTCCATCCTCTGAAATCAATACTGGTGACAGGAGAGCTCCCTGACTCAGTGGGAGATCAAGATGATAAATTGCCTGCGCATCAGCCTGGCCTATCAGTGCCCTGCACACAGATGGGCGAGAAAGACACAGAAAAGGATCCACGTGTCACGTGGCGGAGCGGAGCCAATGGCCGCGCGTTCTGCGCGGAGGCTGCTGCAGTCCGGTCCGCAGCGGGCCAGGCGCCGGTGCACAGCTAGGGTCCAGGCAGGCGCGGAGGAGGAACCGGCTCCCGCCCGGGACTCCGCAGAGGGTCGGAGCTTTCCCTGACCCCTCCAAAGACCTACGCTTCTTGCACTGGCAATCTTTCCCCTGTTGCTTTCTAGCCCTTGTGATCACCAAGTAGAAGAGAAACTTTTTTTCCCTTTTAAACATATTCAGACCTTGAACTCTTGGATAATTATGTTTTTGCCTCACATTACAGTTCTTTAACTGTGTAGTTAGCACGCAATCTTCCTGTATCTCCCCAAAATTTTATAGTTGTAACTCTCATTTTATATTCAAATTAATGAGTGACATATTTTGAATACCAAGTTTATAACGAAATATTTCTATGAGATTATTTCCTCAACGCAATTATGCAACATTAAAAGATACATTAGGCTTTTTTTTTTTTTTTGGTCAGTTAGAACTGTTCTTTAAAGGTGATTTCAAACCCAATAAACGTATCATTTTATCAGTCATTAACGATAAAAACAAGCTGAATGTATACCTTGTAACCCAAATCCTGAAGAAGAAATGTATAATGCAGGTATGGAAATATGTACTGATTTTTGCTTTTCTTTGAATACAACAATTCTGATAATTCTTTGGTAAGCAACAGCTACACATCTAGAATACCATATGAAAATATATCCGCAAATACAACTGCTTCCACTGATGATATTGTAAGAGCAGACACTGTGCACAGCTCTTCAAGAAATGATTGTATTTTCAGTATGTGAGGAAACTTACAGGTGATGTGAGCATGGTGTGTTTCACAGACAGTGTCACAGTAATTTAAAAAAACGGAAAGAAAACACTGACGTCTTCAGGAATAAAATTTGTACATATTTACATAAAATACACTAGGCACATTTTCTTATTGTTTTTCATTACCTGGGTTTAATGATATTCATGCATTTCCAAGCATTAATTCCAATACCTTTTAGCGTCACTCAACACTGCTTAAGAAAAAATGAACCCAATAAATACTAATAGAAATGCCATCATCAGTAAATCATAACTGAGCTTTAGAATGCTGAAATCTCATTTACTATTTTAAAACACGTTCTTGAAAGACTGAAACCTGTTGGTTAGGTGTGTTTTGCCTTTTTAGATTTCTTTCCTTTCTTTTATCCAGTATTGATTGCTACAAAATAATAAAACAATTTTTGAATACTTTAAAATACACTGTATGCCCAATCTACTTAGCCAATGTATTCAATAATAACAATAATAATCATCCTTGACAATCAAACTGTATTCTTTTAAAAGAAAAGATAAAAGCTCACAGCACTTCTTATTTAAAAGAAAATAATAATAAAGCATCAACGTTAAATCTGTTCATTGCAGCAGCCAAAATCTGGGGCCTTTCTAAACTCTTATTGACAATGAGCCGATCAGATAAATGTTGGTATGGACTTCTAGTAAAAATATTCCTTAGCTATAAAATATGTGCTCAATTCATAACCAATTATGTGAAAATATTTTTGAGCTGCACTGTTATTTGAATAAAAATCCAAGGTAAAAAATTTACATTGTAAAAGGCTATACTCACTGTGCGCGCATGCGCACATACACACCCGGGTGCGTGTGCAGAGGAAATTTCCATATGGAGATGAATATCAGTTCATAGTTGACAATCTGAGAGGGACTGTGTTCCAGAAAGAAGTTGAGGTATAGTTTTATCGTGTATCATTTTGTACTACATGTTTTCCATCAAGTTTATGTATTACTTTTCTAACTTAAAAGTAACTAAACAGACTGTTCCCTGAGATTCAGAAGCACATGATTGGTAGATGTTTTGAGGGAAAATGTTGGGGGAGAAGGACAAACAGTGGCTTGGTTTAACTTAGCTGAAGACATCCACATCCTTTGTCATCTTTCAATTCTCTCATTCTGGATGCAAAGAAGGATGAGAAAATCTTGTATGTATTAACCGCTTTATAATTTGTAGCGACAATTCACCTAAATTATCTCTGATTCTTCTAGGCAGAAATATGAATGGCAGAGAAAAGTTAACACCCCCAGGCTTAGTTTTCTCAGGTGGATAGAATTAGCGGAGCTATACTTGAATCTCAGCCTAGCATGCCATTTACTGCTTCTTCTAAGGTAAGATTATGTGTGTGGTTTTACTAATAATGGGCGTAGGTGCGACTAAGGACAAAACAAAATGAATTTCCTTGTATTTCACTCTCAATTATGCACAGGTTTATTTCCTTCAAAGCACAGGATTGATTCATGGATTCTAATGTTGACTTTTATCATTCAAATTCCTTATAACTTTAAGAAATACAAACTTTAAAAATGGCTAAATTCAGTCAAGAACTAAAAATTTACGTCACAAAAGAAGCTTCTGATTTACTCCACGAGTCTGTATTATTGTAGGGTGACTGTATCTCTCCATCAGGACATGTTAATGCCTAGAGACATTTTGGTTGTCACAACTGGGGATCCACGGGCAGAGTAGGTAGGGGCCAGGGGTGCTGCCTGTCACCCTACAACAAAGAACTATAGTCTCCAAATGCGAACAGCTGTGCTCTGAGCACCAAGCTCTTCTACTTCATTTGCAAAAAGGTTTCAATAGTGTTTTATACCGAGACGTATGTATTTTCAAGTGGCAAGAACAGTCAGATGGAGAAGAAACTTTGGACTAAGGGCCAAGCTCTAGGTACCTTCAAATTTACTGAAAAGTTACTATTAAGAAGGAGAAAAAACCATAACGAGGATAAGAAGGTACTAAGACAAGGGCAAAAATGTGTTGAAAACCAAGTTAGGCCCACTTGGCTCAAATGCTACCTGGTTGGTCAGGTAATCTTTATGGACTTTTTTTTCATTAAAATGAAGTAAGAAATTAGTATAATTGAGATTAATAATACAAATAATTTTAGGCCACTATTCCTTTCCACTATATTGAGATTTTTAAAGATCTAGTCAGAAGTGATAGCATTTGCAGGTTCATTAAAGGACTAGTTGAAGGAATACAT
Organism: Dolichotis patagonum; assembly: GCA_004027295.1. Classification (NCBI taxonomy): domain Eukaryota; kingdom Metazoa; phylum Chordata; class Mammalia; order Rodentia; family Caviidae; genus Dolichotis; species Dolichotis patagonum. Next base: position 57,622 of record PVJX010002370.1, read on the forward strand.
GAGAGAGCACAAAGGAAATATTTTGAGGTCTTTTGAGACCCTCAGTGTGCTTCTTAGGCTACATATAGTCTTAGGTGTGTGTATCCATAAAAGAAAACTTGAAACAAGAAAGCACACAAACACAATGTTGGACCACCCCACATCATAGCTTGCAGAAAAAAACACACTGCCATCTTTTCCCCCTAGAAAAATGTCTGGGATTCTTGAGCTCAGACTCCCCCATAAGTCTGCCAAGGTTTCTGGGGACTGAGCTCCAGCACTGGCTTTGGGCACTTTGCTCCTGGGCTCTCAGCATGGCGATTCCCACTCCTTGCCAAGCCTGTGCTGCCCAGTCTGCAAAGGGGTTCAGCTATAGAGCCATGTGGATACCGGAAGAGCTTCAGCCCAATTAGTGCCTTGGTTGACAGGGAAATATTTCAAAAAAGTCATATAGGGAGGAGGGTGTGTAGACCCTGATCGTAATAAATCTCTACAGATACATTAAGATTATCCATGGATATTATCATGCAGTCAGTGATGCAGGACAATGTTGGATGTCATCCTTCTCTTAAGACTCACAGATTTTTACAACTTCAAGAAATTTACCACTGGAATAGTCCAACCTCATTTTATAGTTGAATAATTCGAGGTTAAATAATTTGGTTTAAAAAAGACATGTCAGTGGCATCTTTTATCATCCTAGTCAATGAATGGATGAACAGGAGATGACAATATCAAGATACTTAAGAGTCACTATGATTATGAACCACAGAAAGATTTAGAAAAAGGGGAAAAGTGAAGTCAAATAGAGAAATCAAAAAGCTCCAAAGCACTTTCCATCTGTCATTCATGCTGGATGAAGGCACTGAAAGACTTCATTATCTAAGAAAGAGGGTATGAATTCCAAAAATATTCCAATGAGCATTTATAGCCTAGGAAACACAAAAGAAGTTTTAAGTATCTTCCTTTCAGAAGCAATTTAGTAGCTGCTAACATTTTTAAAAGGCAAACTCTCATCTGTATTTGCATCCTAGTCATCATGAATATAAAGTAGAATGCATAGCTGACTTTTAAAAGACATATGTCAGGAAGTAAGATCCAGTTGAGACGGAATACAGTATAGGGAAATATTTTTGAACAGAAATCCTCCTGTCATTGTTTTTCTCCTAGCTGGCTTCCAGGTTGGAGAGTGACATATCAAAGGAGAATTGGGCTGCGTACATTTTGAACTAATAATCTCTTTTGATATCATATGGCAAGTCCTTAACTCATTTTTCACATTTTCTAAGGTAATTTGTATGCTACATGTTTCTCTTACTTTGACAGAAAGATGAATAATTGTTCCCTGTGATACAATTTTAAAAAAGGAAGGACAAGGCTAATAAGGAACTGATTTTTGTGGGATATAGTGAGTAGAACAAGGGCTTTCAGTGACCAAATACTTTTTGTGAACAACTGATTAAAAGACTTAGTCAAAAAAGCCATAGTTCATGGTTCAGTCTACTAGAAGGAGGGACAGAAAAAAAACAAAAGAAAGGAAGAAAGGAAAGTAAGGAGAAAGATGTAGTACCAAAGGAAAAAGAACATAAACCCTTGACTTAGATGAGGTTCATTAACAGACCATGTGAGAAATTTTATCGGTGAGTGTAACTTGTCAGATATACCAAGGTGAGTGCCTTTCCGCCCACCCTCCTTCACTCTAGAAAATGGACCACACAATGCTATTCTGACCAGTATTAAGACTGCCACCCAAATCAAAAACCACAGAAGATTTCACAGCCCTGTGCATCAACATAAGCACGCGGAACCCGTAATTTTACCTCTCAGGAGTGAACACTGTCTTCAAACAAAACTAAAATGTGAGCTAGAAATAAAGCTTTGCTTAGACTGAATGAGCTTGGTTCACATAAGAAAATCAGTGAACACAAGTTCTCAAATGTATACTCAAATAAATAGAAAGTCACCTGAAAAAATTACAGTAGGCAGATGTATTTATTGCTTGGCCACTCACTATTTTATAGCTTAAAGTGCTTTAGCATTAGAGTACTTATTAAAAATGCAGTGTCTGGCTCACTCCTGACTTACTGAATTATTTCTAGCAATGAGGATGCAAATGGCATGCTCGTGTGTTCCAGATGATTCTGATGCACCTTGGAGATGTGCTCGCCTGGGGTGTTTGTTGATGGCTGTCTGTGGTTTGTTGTCTGCATTTTGATTTTGGATTTTGCCTCATTCTATCTGTCTGTCTGTCTGTCTATCTATCTATCTATCTATCTAAGTAATTTTAAAGAGTTGCAATAAAGATGTAGTTTTATTCTAATAGTTAATATAGTGACATACCTATACATTTTCCATCTTGATATAAAATATTGATTATTATTCTAATGTCAATAGAATTAATCAAAATATGTGGTAATTCACATAACTATATATTTTAGAAAATAAATCCATTTGTATTTTGCATTTCTGCTATTTTAAGTAACACTTTTCATCTTTCAATTTTTTAGAACATCAATTCTCATAAGTGGGATGACTGGGATAAAGATGTACCTTATGTGTTTTTATAGATCGTGAAACAATCTGCCAAACTATTTTCCAAAAGACTTGTGCCAATCTTCACATTGTCTCCAGTATGCTCTGTTCTGTTGCATCTTCATTGGTGTGAACATGCTGTCTTTCTATCCGGGGTGCCCTTCTCCCATCTAAAAGTTCTGGTGCGCTCCCACACATCGTGTTATACCAATGCTATTTTTTTCCTCGCAGCCTTCCCAAACCCCCTCAGCAGAATTAGTCATTATTTCCATTGTGTTCCTGTAGTACTTTGCAACACTTCTCAGACAGTTCTGGGTTCGTTGTAGTTTGTGTATTTCCTTGTCTTCTTCCGAGATAATTAACAAGTCAAGGCTGAGCCTCTGTCCACCTTTGGACTTTCAGCCCCCAGAGAAGACCTGATGACACTGGACTTTCCATAAGTGTTTGTCAAGCAAGTTAGCAGTGAAGGAAGAAAGCGTCAATGTGGTGATGAAGTCAAGTCTTCGGTCATGGGTTTGGGTAAAAAGCTTTCTTTCCCTAACTCTACTACAGGCCACTTAATCCTAGGAGCATTTGTATTTGTATAGGTCTTTTAGTAGCACTTACTTATATAATTTTCCATTTATATATTTTGTAGGGCTGTATTTTTTGCTGATCTACTTTTGGGCCTAGATAACACTATGCTGTGACATGCTGTGAAACAGATTGCTGAATTCTTTAGATAATGACTTTTAGGTACACTGGAGTCAGAAAATGTCTCTTTCTAGTTCAAAAAGAAGCAGCTTTGGTGAATTAAATGTCAGGATTAGTGAACAGGATTAGAACCCACCTGTGGAGACTACAGATGTACATGACACCACTGCGGCAGAACTAAAAATTTAAAAATATCCACTGATAAGGAATTATAGAACAATATAGTATCAGCAATTACTCTTACATTTTCTATCACTTTATGCATGCATTTCAACATACAATATTTCATTCTGTCCTTAGCAAAACATGCTAAGAAATACAGACAAAGCAAGTGTCTCTTAATTGGAATTTGAGCTACAAAGAATTGAAGGCATAGAAATGTGGCCAGCGTTCATGTGGTCTGAGTCACACTTCATCCCTCATTGTAGTGAAATCACTAGCCCTGGCTGAATTTTCAGAGTTAATTATCCAAATTGAGAAAATCAGTTTTACAACAATTTACCCTTGAATGATGTTTTGAAAAATAACCAGAGAAAAACTTAGTTGTTGGAAATGAAGACATTTTCCCCCAAAGAATCCTTAGGAATAATTCAATGTGACAAACTAATAATATTACAGGACACTTTTGGAAGCCCTGGGCAACAGGAGGGAGCTGCTCTCTAGAGCAGCAGTTTTGAGAGTCTGTACTCCGGAATACACTGCCCTAAACTGTTATTCACTTAGTCATCAAATTAATACATCTGACAGCCTAGCAGGTACAAAGAAGTGTGAGAAATACAAAACCAAAATGAAATCCTTTTCCAGGTACACACACACACACACACACACACACACACACACTATGTGCCACAAAAGTGAGTAAGCATTCTGAGAGTCTGATAGTTCTTAGAAGAAGGATTTCCGGGTCCATAGCCTATGTTGTGAGTACCAGATGACCACCTAAGGAATAGAAAGAGGACATATGATTTTTGTGTCTTAATTTGTGACTGTACAAACCATTTAATCTGCCGATGTGGTGTGTCTGTTCCTACAACATTGAAGGACTGAATTGTTCATAGGGAAATGGAGACAACTTGAGACTATCTTCATTAGTGAAATAAATAAGAATCATATTTATAAATATCACATTGTGTCTCTAGTGTAAAAAGTAATAAGAACTGCAGGAGTAATAAAACCCAAAATGTGTAATTGCTACTGTAAAAAAGAGAGGAAAAGAAAGTGCTCTAAGAGATATAACTGCATGTATGTGTAAATGTGTAAGATAGATGTCCATATTACTGTTTTTGTTAGATTGTTGAGCAGAACTGTTAACAGTCTCACTGTGTGAATGTCTACTTTGTATGCTTTAATTTTGTAACTTAAACAACTATTCCAATGATGACAGTGTGTAACTTATCAAGTGGTGATTTCTTAGTGTTTTTTTTTGGTTGTGGTTCTTTTATTTTTTCCCTTTGGTATTCTACATTGTTGCTACCCCTTTTCTGTTTTGTTTGGTTGGTTTTTTTTCTCTCTCTTTAAATAAAATTTTAAAAAAGGATTGAATTGATTTTGCAATCATATGTGTGTAATATTTGGTTACATGGAAGGAAATAAATTAGTGGGTAGGATATGGGCAGTGAAATCAGACAGATATGATGTCATGACCTAAACCTTAGGTCAGTTAGCTCATTCAGCTTTGCTAAATCCCAGATTATTCATCCTTACAGTGACAACAACGGCAATATATCACTTCTAAAACTTTCCATAAGGTAAAAATGAGAATATAAAACAGAAAAAGTAAAACCAAAAACACACACACATGCGCGTGTACACAATTTAGCACATATTTAATTGTGAATAAATAGTAACAAATACTGATTACTAACATGAAGAAGTTGATTTTAGACACTGCCTAGACTATTTCAATTCTACAATTATACCATTTTATTCAATTTTGATATCACTTACTATGGAAGCAGTTAGTTTTCTAAATATAATGGTAGGCAAGGTTTTGGCTTGATTTTCCCCTTTGAAAATTATTATAGATTCATGCAAAGTCTGGGGAAAATGCTATGTTTTATTTTGCAATGTATGAGATTTTGCCTGTGCTCTAGAGAATGGAAGGCTGACTTTCAATTGCTGTCCCCATGTGAACACTAATTAAATTATTGGCAACAGTGAAGTCGTTCCTGTGCACTGAGCTTTGTCACTTCAATACATGATACATTTTCAGTTATCCTTTCACCTTGACATGCAAGACAAACGGAGGACAGAAGCAAGGCCCATCACCAGGCACCACACCATCTCCTCTCACAAAAGTATCCTGGGACACAAGTGAAAGGGATGTGAGTACAGATAAAACCTAAACTTACACTGCTTGTTATTTAAAACAGACTCGCAAATGGCTTATTCACTCTCTTTAGAAGTTAAGCCTTTATTACTAGTATATGATTTAGAAAACACTTCACATTTGATTGGGACATAGCGATAGCTAATAAATTGTGGCATGGCCCAAGAAAACGTGCTTGATTGTGGAATAATCAAAAGCCTGTCTGCTATGTGGAGAACATGCTTTACGTTCTAGAGACTTCTGCCATGAAAGAATAAAGGGACCTAGAGTCACACACTGAGGACAGTTTAAAAAACATATTAACTTTATTGTGCACTACTGTGACCTAAATCAAGGGAGGTTTCCCAGAATCTTAGAAGACACAGGGCACACACGTTTACTGTAACAAGACCAGTATTTCTCTAAAACAGTGATTCGCAAATATTTTGGTCTTGTAGTACATGTTTATTCTTAAAAATTAGTAATGACTCTAGAAATATAGTGTTTATATAATTATACATGCATATATACTCTATTAGAAATTAAAAATGAAAAAATTAAATGGTTATTATTAACTCATTTAAAAATATACTTTTGCTTCGTTGTTTGAAATCTTCCCAACAGAGAAGAACATGTCTCATTTATAGATTGTGGTGGATCTGTCTGGATTTGTAGTGTATACTACCATGAAATATTGATTAATTGACTCACTGATTTATTAAAAGCCGAAGAGCCCTCTTAGTCCTTTAATGAATGTGAAAATATATGATGTAGTAATATTTGTGCAAGTTTGTTAAATTTGGTGCCTATTATAATAATATTCTACCTAAATAGAAGGAGAAACTGCTTTTATCAGAATTTATTTTGGATGACATCATAGATGGCAGCTGTGACTTTTAGAAGAGCCATATGAAAAGAGAAGCTAGAATTCTAAGCAAGTTGTTATTACATTGCTTTTTCCTGTTAAGTTTGCCCTGACATACTAGTCGGGCAGTAGTTCGAGGTAGAATTTGTATACTTGGTTGTAATTCCACAGTTCCAAAACAATTGAAAGCTAATAGCACAGAAAGAAATGTCAGTTTGAATTGATTAGAAGCTACAGATTATAATTTTATTCGTTCTACTTCAAAATCCGATCTTTTGAGAGACACCCACAGAAATGAAACAGTCATATATTCATCCCCACTGAATGGGATGGGTGGGAAAATATATATTAAAGAGTGAAATGGTGATCCTAAATGAAAGGCTTTATTACATGGTAAATAATTTCTTTGACTGTTAGAAAATGGTCCCATTATCTCCTTTTCTAGAAAACCCACAAAGAGAGACTTTGTGTCTACCACTGCCTTAGTAATCAGATTATTGTTTTGACTATTCTGTCAGAAAAATAGTATATGCTGAATAAAAGGCTTTTCTTGCTAAAATCTATGTAGATAAAACAAACTCACTGATAGACATGGAAATAAAAAGAGGGGTCACACATGTGACTGTCTTCTCCATTGTCAGAAGTCATGAAGCAGCAGATATGCTGGCTGTCTTTTGCTTTCAGAAGAGGTCTACATTACCTAAACTCATGGCTCACCAAGCACAGGGCCTGAGAACCTGGGAGTTGAAAACCCAGAGTTCTCGTAGATATTTATTTCAAAACTAATTTTGCTCCTGACCCATTTAGGTATAAAAAGAAAGGCCTGAAGTCTGCTTGTACACCTGTGAGCACTTACAATTTTTAAAATTATCACTGTACAAGTAAATCGGAGAACCAAGGGATGGGAGGATTTCTGGGTATTGTGGATGATTAATGTTTCAAGTATAAGATGTAAGTGTCTTTGGTTCTAATCTTTAGTAACCTTTACTTGGTGCACCTATGCCCATTATAGCAATTAACAAGAAATCTAAACAAACTAAATTGCAAATGATGCAACTACACTTAAAAATTACTTTCTAAAGCCAACAGGATCAATTGTAAACTGTATCCGACGCAAATAGCTAAGAACTGCTGCTATCTGCTATGTTCCTACTGTCACAGATGTGAGAATACCCAGGACCTCGAGGCAGCCACGCCTTAGATTACTCAGTTTGAATTCTGAATAACTGTAATTGTATGCTATTTGTAGTTTAGAATGCTAAGATTGTTTAATTCTTAATAAGCAGGTAGGTAGTTCTTAATTATAAAACTCTAAGTTCAATGACTTGTGTGCACTTGCTTAAAAACCAAAAAAATTGATTCAGGCTGAACTCTATAAAGTTGAACCTTAGAGTCTTTGGGCCAAGGATCCATATTTAAAAATCACAGCTGTAAGGGTTACTCAATTTCCATATATAAAGATCAAATAAGTCATTCAGCAAATAGGAAGTGGGTCTACTAAACAGCAGGCCCGTGCCAAGTCTATTTCATCAGTTCATTACTAATATCTGATTGACAGAAAGCACTAAATAATGAATGAAAAAGATCTGTTCTGTAGCTGATAGTGGCATTATTAGAAAGATTAAAAAATGTTCATATTTATCAATTTGCATGTGGAATAGGGCTCCTAATTCTCTCTGTTAATTTGTAGTTAACTGAGGGATGATGACAAAGCACACAATAACCCAATTAGACAGAACAACTCAAAGTAGCAGTGTCATAACTCTAAATAAATACTTCTTACAGAGCTACTTAATTTAATATAGGTGCAAAAAATATATTTGAGGAAAAAACCTGAAAATTAACACAAAACTTCCCCAATTTGATGAAGAAAATCTAAACAAACAAAACAATCCAAACCCCTAAAGCTAACATCATACTTAATATTTAGAAACCTGAAAGCTTCCAGTGAAGACTAGAAACAAGGCAAGAATGTTCCCTCTCACCAGCCCTTTCCAACATGATATTGGACATACTAGCTAATACAATAAAACAAGAAATGAGAAAAAAAGATAAATATTGGAATGGAAGGAAGAAACTGTTTTCATGGGATATAATCATCTACATATAAAATTTGAATGAACTGAGAAAAACAAAAATCCTGAAACTAGTTAGCAATTATAGGAAGGTTACAGGACACAGGATTAATACACAAAAGTCAACCAAGCATGCTCACAATGAAGAAGTAAAATGTGAATTTGAAGAAAATAACATTTGTATTAGTGCTCTTATAAAACAAACAACACATATGCATGCTTTATATAAGGAAAACTAAAAACTTATAAATTAAAAAACTAAACATATGAAGAGATATTACATGTTTGTAGGTATAAAATCTCAACATTGTCAAGATGCCAGCTCTTACCAATCTGATCTGTAAATCCAATTTTATACCAATAAAAATCCGAGAAATTTATCTTGTGAATATTGACAAGTTGATTCTAAAGTTTGTGTGGAAAGGTAAAAAATAGATAACAATGAATACAATACTACAGGAGTCATAGTTGACACTACCCAATCTCAAGACTTATATTAAATAGTAGCAATCAATTACTGCAGTAATCAAGACAGATTGGTACTGGTGAAGGAGCAAACAGTTGGATGAAAAATATCAAGAAACCAGTATAGACTCACAGAAATATATTCAACTAGTTGCTGTTGTTGTTTTGTCTTGTTTTGCTTTTGAAAAAGTCTTACTGTGTTATTCAGGATGGCCTGAAACTCACTATGTGGCCCAGGCTGGCCTGTAACTCAGAATGACACTGCTGGCTCAACCCCCTGAGTCCTGGGATTATAGACATGAGCCACCTTCCCCGCCCATCGCCTTTTAAAGAACAAAGATGATACCGTGGAACAAAAATTATCTTTGCAATAGCAAAGAAATGTTTCTGGGATAATGGAACATCCATAAGCAGATGAATGAAATGGATTATATATCTAAATGTAAAATGAGAAAGAAGTTACGATGCTCTCAGATGGTAACCTAAGACAAAACCTACGTGGCTTCAGGAGAGACACTGACATTTTAAGTACAGTTAGGAATGGGCCAAGATTTGACAGACATCTCACCAAAGATAGAAGGCAATTAAGCATGTGAAAAGAAGTCACATGTGTCACAAGGGAAATGCAAACTTGAGCGACAGTAAGGCTACTGCATATCTGTGAGAGTCAAAGAGGAACTCCACCAACACCAAACGCAGACAAGGATATGGCCCACTTTGACTTCTGGTGGCAATGCAGCAAGTCATTCTGGAAGAGAATTTGTCAGTTTCTTACAAAACTAAACATACTTTTACATATGATTCAGCGATCACAGTCCTTGATACTGACCCAAAGGAGTTGAAAACTTAGGCCTATGCAGAAACAAGACTCTGCCCTTAGGACATTATAAGGGGCATTTTCATCAACGGCTGTGAAGCCTCATAAATGGAGCTTAGATTTTCTCTCTAGCATCACGCTGAAGACTCCATCAGAAGAGCTCAAACCAGGTCGACACACTGTGCTACTGTGGAACCCGGCCATTCCAAAGATTATAACGAGGTGTTGAATGTAATTAGGACATGTCTTTCTTTCTCATTATGTTTCAAACAATATGAGCAACAAAAAGACAAACAGCCTGTTTGGAAGGGTTTCGTTTGCACAAATCTTTGTAAGGCGTTAAAGGAGTAGTTTTAATCTGCAGAAATACACAGGTAGCATATATAGTGTCAACATCAGCAAAATCATGTATTTATTTTTTTGTTTGTTTCAGTGTTTTTATTTTGCCACACGTTCCCCCTACATCACTAAGTTAGTCAGGCTGTCATTCCCCTGCTTCAGCCTCACAGAGTTTGGGGATTATACATATTTATCAACACAGAACTAATGAAATTATTTATTTATTGCATTCAACACGGAGCATTAGAGGTTAGAATACGTTTAAACGACATTGCTGAGAATTGTGGGAAAACAACAACAACAAAGAAAGATCTGACATCACATGGTCACAACATAACTTGTTAGGACCTTAAGCCCTATAAACTCATCTCACTGAAGGAACTACCTCAAGGAAACAGATGTGGGACATGGTGCCCCTAAGGTACAGAGACAACTTCACAGCCACTGAGCAATCTCCCTGGGCCGCTGCGGCATGGTCACGCCATTCACAATTGTTTAATTATGTTGCCCAGCCATAAAGTACTCTGTTTTGTGTAAGAAAACGCAAGGGTCACTTTCTAGAAGTTAATAAATGTGTTAGCAGTTTTCTTCACTTTTCTCATAACACCGTGGAAAAATCACTGGAGTGTGAGAAGCAGAATTCTGCCACACCAGTGCCTCACATTCATCGCTGCAGGAGAATGAAATATTGACATACAGGTATGTAGTTCTCATAATTTCACCAACTCAAAGGAGTGATTGAAACACTTCTGAGAGACATGAAGACACTAGAGGAAGGGAGACACAGTGACCATTCTTTCTAATCTTCTTCACACCTTTTGATTTTTTATAGGTAAGGAAACACATTTTTCGCAGTGATGGAAGAAGAACAGCTGTCAAATCTCTAAAGTCAAGACATGAGACTAAATTTTAAGATCTCAGTCAAGATGAAAAATAGGAGAAAGCTATCTTATAATTTCTGCCAATTAAGTATGCAGAAATAACTAAGTGATATGAATACTTTAAAGAACACACTCCTTGAATTTTTTTAAAATAGAAATTCTCCATTGTAATAACACTATCATGTATAATTATAGGAGTGTTAAAATTTTGTTACCTTTTGTCTGAGTCTAAATTTGTCTTCAGAGGAGAAAACAAAATCCTTCACATACAATCATATCTAAAATGTGGCAGAGTCTAATACTGTTCACATAATTTTCCACAGTCTGTATATCGGAAGGGAAGGGAAGGGAAGGGAAGGGGAGGGGAGGGAAAGGCAGGGAAGGGCAGGGGAGGGAAGGGGAAGGGAGGGAAGGGGAAGGGAGGGTAGGGAAAGGGAGGGTAGGAGAAGGGAAAAGGAAAAGAGAGGAGGAGAGGCAGGGGAAAGGAAGGATAGACAGGACCTACACTATGTTTCCAAATACGGACAGCATTGTGCTGGACAGAAAACAAAAAAGATTTAGAGAGCCTGGGAACATCTGCCTTTGGGGTCGGGACTCCTCGGTAATGACACGATAATTTCCAGAAATTCATGAGTCCGGTCAGCTGATATTTCCTGAGCACCCAGAGTGGGCAGTGATCTGTGTAGGGAGATGGTAGTGGGCCTGCGGTGAGCATGATGGGCAGAATATGTCAAATGTAGAAAAAAAGAGAAAACATACTGCTTTCCACCTGGTATTGGAATGATTTGTGTGTAAGAGTCATGAGAAATAGCGATAAAGTATCATGAAATTGCAGAGGCAGAAGAAACTATGAATGAAGGATGATCAGAGTGGGACCACAGAAAGTCAAGGCAGCTGATTTTGCCTGGATGAAAGAAGAAGCTTCGGACATGTAGAGAAGGTAGAACGTTTTCTTTGAAAGAAATGGAAGGACAACGGCCTGAAGGAAGGAAGCATGGTGGGGCCGGTAAAGCGCTCATTTCACCCGACTTGAAAGGAAGACAGAAATGGAAACACTGAGGATTTAGGCTAAGCCTTCCACAGTGTGGTGGCACACGCCTGTAATTCCAGCACTCTGGAGGCTAAGGAAGGAGGACCGCTGTGAGTTTGAGACCAGCCTGGGCTACAAAATGAGTTCAAGGCCAGCCTGAACTGCATAGAGACTTTGTTTTAAAAAAAGAAAAAAAAAAAGTGTGTGCAAGGTGATAGAATCAGTATATAAAGATGTCTACATCCTAAATTCTGAAATTTTAGACTATGTTAGCATGGGAAAGACTTTGCAGATGTCATTAAATTAAAAGCCCTGCATTTGGGAGGTAACTTTGCATTACCTGGAGGGCCCAAGGTAATCAGAGTGTTCTGTTATGTGAGTCAGTGAGGAAAATGCCGCAGGGAAGTAGAGGTCAGAGTACTGCAAGGAAAGGTCAATGAGGCAAAGATCGCAGATGGTTCTCAACTGGCAAATGCAAGTGCCTACAGCACCCCAACAAAATTCACTCCGACAACCCTCATTAAACACTATTTGCAGAACTATAGTGAGTTTATGTGGTCAAAAGCAACAATGCTTGTGCTAATTTGTTAGAGTGGAAAATTTTGAATACACTTCATTAAATCTTAAATAATGATTTACCCATTCCTTTTTTTGGTTGTTGTTGTTGTTTTGCTTTATTTCACTTTGTAGTACAGACAGACCTTGAACTCACTATGTAGGCTGAGCTGGCCTCAAACTCTCAGTAATCCTCCTGCTTCTGCCTCCTGAGAGTTGGATTGCAGGAGTACAATACCATGCCTGGCTTCCCATTCCTTCTTGTTGGTCCCATGACTTTTACTCATTCTTCAATTGTGACATCAATGTTGCATTTTAATTTTTAAAAACGTATTTACTTATGTCTCTATTATTAAAAGTGCCATTAGCAAAATATAGAACATACAAAGAGTAATAGATTTGTGGAGCAAGATGCAAAATTATTTTGTGAACACAGTACACTGAAATGTCAGTGGGTTAACAATGGTGGATAGACAATTGGAAATGGAAATTCATGCCTCCTACTTAAGATAAGGGTGCATAACTCTCAGAAGCCAGATAGACTCATTGAAGAGTGACTATTGACCTCTGGGAAAATTTAAGTGGTACATATTTATAAGAGAGAATTAATTAGGATATTTTGACATAGTTTGTTGGAAGAAGTGATTTTATAGTAAGATTTATTAGAGAAAATGTCATCAAAGCTTCTGACTACCCACAAGCAAAGAATAAAGCAATCTTCCACAGATGAATTTAGGGATGGACAAAACATTTTTTAAAGGAAAATATCTCACTTGCTGGTTCCCAGGCTTTTGAATATGTAACAGGTCATTAATTGTTCAACTTTTCAAGCATTTTCTGAGTATCCACAAATGCAAAGCAAGTTTCCTTATTCATTTTCGACCTAATATATTCTTTACCATTGTGAAGTTCACTCTCTCTTTTCAGTGCAAAGTTCCATATCTACCCAAATCACTAAGTGGAGAAAAGTGCACTGAACTCCTTGTTTCTCCAAAGGTACAGATGCTTACACTACCAAATGTGAACACGGCCCATCTTACAGCTTGTTCCTAAAGCTTATCTCTGTAGACTGGCAGGAGGGGGTGAGCAGAAAGCCAAGGCGGCCTGGGCTGCAAGGAGATTTCGCATAGCGAAGAAGAGGAGAGAGGCCTGCAGCAAGGACAGTGAAAACAATCTTTCTCCACTTCTGTCTCGGGTAGGTCTAGATTCCCACCACTTCAGGGAGTTTATAAAATGCTGCTACACTGCTTTTGCAAAAAGTCAGCCTGGTCAGCAGTGGGATGACCTCCACGAATAGAAATGCCCTGAAATCTTGCCACCGAGCAGAAATTTCAGGGCAACAGGACACTACAGTCTCCACTCTTCTGTCCCAAAGTGCAAACCCAGCAGGTCAGCCTTGTAAGCAAAGGTAAGATAAGAGTAAAATCTTTAGTTGCTCTAGACTGAAATGATGGAGGGTGTGTCTCTCCCTAAACTGGTGTCCTGGACAGCTCTGGAAACCAGCGTTCTCCTGGTGGTGCATAAACAAGAATCCTGAGTTGAACCAAATATTATGGGGTCAGTGATTCCTGAGCTGGGCACAGAGGAGGACGCCCTTCACTACTCACAAGCCTTAGTGCCTATCTGTGCGCGCGCACACACACACAGAGTGATTGCAAAATATATGTCATGAATACCCTTCAGAAATGTAATTTCTTATTATATGTATATGGTTGCTTCTTTTTTCTGAAACATAAAACAGTGCTCAGAAACATTATTTTTGAACCTCCAGGTTTGGCAACATGTATATGAATTGAAGCATAACTCTGTTAGTAAAAATTAAAAAGGAAAATGAACCACTTTTGCTGAAAACCATTCTGAAATGCAGCATTCATTTTCCTACCTTTTTAATGAAAGGATGTGGAACACAATTTAACCTGTTTTTTAAAATAATGACATGGATTTCATTATTATGAGTGATAATTATTTTATGTTACTGTGAAACAGAAAAACTTTAGCAATGACTGTAGTATATTAAGTTTCTTACTGACACACAAAGTACCCTTTCTCAGTTTGTGCTAATATTGTTTAGACATGATATTATGCCTATATCTTGTACTCTGAGTAACCCCTATGAAGTCAATAATAATACACAAAATATTAATGCTTATAACAGATCTACTAATCTGTTTTGAAACTGTTTCATTGTTATTTTTATGTATTGTCTAGGAGATTAACAATGCTTAATATATTGTGTATTATTATCTTCAAAGCAGTTGTGCAGATTACAAGATATAGGCATGAAAAAGTGAACAAGCAATAAAAGCACAAACTGTTCTTTTTGATGAACTAACAGAGTAGAATAATTATCCTATATGTGTGTGTGTGCATGTGTGTGTATGTGCATGTGTGTGCATTTCTTTTCCTTCTTTCTTTTCTCCTTTCTCTTATCTCAGTTGTCCTTTCCATTTGATCAGTTTCTTTCCCTTTCTCTTTCACAATATCTATTGTACATTTTGGATCCTATTTACTCTTTCAGCTTTTTACGCTAAGTAAACAGTACAATATTTACATGTGTGAGGTTTCACTTATGAGTACAGTCTAAATTTGCATCCATTTATCTATAAAAGCCTCGTTTATCCTTCTTTATAGCTGAATAGTACTCCATTGTGTAAAAATATCACATCTTTTTTTTTTTTATCAGTTCCACAGTCGATGGGCATTTGGGTTGTTTCCAAGATCTGGCTATTACAAATTGTGCTGCTATAAACATGGGTGCACATATATCACTGTGGTATGATGTTTTCAGTTTTATAGAACAAAGTGGCCTTTTTCAATTTGGAGTCAGCTCCTTACATAATCCTTCTCCTTTCTCACTGGCTTGATGTATGTCGATTGCATTTTCTTACTAGCGACACTGAGGTCTGTCTCCTCGCTTCCATCAACCCCCCTCCAATCAGCACACTATCTCTACAATGTGCCACAGCTCAGCGAAGTTGGCTCACACTGGAGATTTGGACTGATGTTTCTCAAATACCAACCTGCGACAGTTAACCCACATGTCTCATTAAAATGCAGACTTGGCAGGTTCTGATTTGGTAGCTAAAGAATGAGAAGTAGATTTCTAGGTTTCTGAGCAAATCCAATGGGATAACTTTGCTGCTGGTCCTGGAACAAAAGTTGAAGCAGGAAGGGACTAGATAATTACATTTAAGAAAAGAAACTGGCCTAAAGTAAAAGCAAACCAGTTCCAAGGGAAGCTACTCTCTATATACTCTATTATAGTAAGTCCTAAAGATTTAGAATAAACTTGCTTTCTCTGAAATGATTTCCTTATCCCTTGGTCCTACTATACAAGTGTATCCCCCACCTCTCTGCTAGCATATAGCTTAATTTTTTTGTCTCTTATCTTTAAATTTTGCCTGTCATTTAGACATGCATAAATTAAACACTAAACCTGAAGAGAAGCCAAGCCTTACTTGTCGGTGTATGCCTTGAAACTATGTCTTACTCAAAAATGGTTATTGAATAAATGAACAGATTAAAGAATTAAAAATTACCAGATTCTTCTCATGCACTTTCATACTCTACATTGTACCAATGTTAGTATTCAAGAAGTGAAGCTTTATTATAATTAAAAATATCACTGTCGATTTCTAAGGAGCTTTTAAGAAAGTAAAGCATGATTTCAGAATTCTTCTGTGCTATATATATATATATATATATGTATATATATATATATATATATATACATTCCAAGTTTGCCTTCTCTCACATCTAACAGAAAACACACACACACTCATGCCTTGCAATCTGAAAATGAGTATGTATCATTTCCTGTTCTAAATCTTTCTATCAAGTAAAGGAGCGAACCAAACTCCGAAGTCTGCCTCGTTTGAACCTGCAAAACCTTACATCACAGTCCACTCCCTGTCACTCACCCTCAGCCTCTTAGGCCAGCAGGTGTCCTGCCCTACCCTGCAAAGTTGTCCACGGGCAGGACTGTAGCCCACAATAGGCCCACCTAGCGCAGCATGTCCTATCCCAGGGGCTCATGTCCCTACCACTAGGCTTCCTGCTCCAGCAGAATTTCATGCCACTGAGGCTAACGGGGCAGGGAGGAGATCCACAGTCACAGCAAGGCTGCTCTGCCCAAACCCAACAAAACCTCAGGTGTTTCCTGCTCTCCAGTGCCACCTGGCCAGCCTGCCCTTCCAGCAGCCCCATGGAGGGAGCTTGGCAGCCATGTAAGCAATCAACCTTAAAAAAGCTCCTTCCTTTTAGGATTAGGGTGGCCAAGGCCCAGGGGTGAAGTGGGAGTGGCATTTGTGGAAATGACTGAGCTGGGTAGAGGGAAGTGGCAGGGAAGGTGTGGGGTCTAGACTTGAGGTTTGCTTCATTTCAGCCACCAACTCTACTCCTCTTCCCCTCTGAATCCCTCGGAAGCTTCTATTTCCCTTCCTTCTCTGTATCTTCTCTCTGTTTTAGTCATGCATCAGTCCTTGGGGGCAAAAGAAAGCACAGAAAGGGCCTCCCACCTGTCCTGCTGAGCCCTTCTCCTCTTGGATTGTACTCCACGTTTTTTCCTCTGAATTTCTCTGCTCCTACCAGGTTCCTCTTCTATCTCTTCCCGCCTCATTTCTTTTCCTGTTGACCCATCTCTAACCTTCCTTGTAGGCAGCTGGCCAGGTTGCCAAGGGCCAGCCAGAGTTCTAAAAAAAGCACTGTACGGTAGATGACTGGAAGTAATTTATACTAATATACAAGACTGGAAGCTGCTATTTCCTAGACACTCCAATGCTGAGTGTTTTAAAACAGAAAGAAAAGCCTGTAATGAAATGTAATGAATGAAGATACTGAAGAAGTCTTGTGCTTTTAAAGATGAAAGATTTATTTAAATTGAGGGAACTTGAGCTGTCCCCACACCGTGTTATGTCAGGGGGAGCTTCTCCCAACTCCCAACACGGCATTCCTGCATGAGGGCTTTCCATAATGAGACGCGGCTTCTAGCCTGACAGGAAGAACTGTGCACAGAAATGTCCACTCAGAGTGCAAGTTCTACAGAACCAGGAGAGGCAAAGCAGGACAAACACAAAAGTCAACTCAGTAACTTTTTTGGTTCTACATTGTGCTTTCTTTCCAGTAGCACATAGGATTTACCATTTAGTTGAGAAAGAAAGAAAAAAAATCCAATTTCCATTAAACATCTGTATAATGAAAAAAGAAAAGGAAATTGTCTAGCTAGACATGATTCAAATATTTATGTAACTTGATCAATGGGTACACACATCACGCTAGTTCTTGAGTTACTACGATACAATATCCATTTTACTAATTTAATCCAGCACACCAATCTGCTACTTACCCCACACTCTTAAGTAAATCAGTGTTTACCCACATGGAATGCTAAATGTAATTGACAACAGGTGCTCAGAAGGAAAAGGTGAGACATAAAATAAGACAGTCAACACAACCTGGAGAGATTTATGTCCGCTACTGTTTATCGAGCATATATTTCTAAATAATAGAGGTTAAGAATGAAATAACTCCAAATGATATTTCACATAAACCAAAAGCATTTCTCCCAATCACAGGATATCACTGTGGTGAAAAGCTCACAAAGGGTGTGTCAGTTTCCTTTCCTGACCCAACAGATTGTTCATTGTGAAAGTGGCTGGAAATCAGCTTAGAAATTGGAGCATGACACTAGTAAGCAAGGCTCTCTGGAGCCAGAGGAGCTCTGCCTGTGGAGCAGTGCCGACAGCTACAAAATTGAGTTCCTATGTTTGTTTTCTTGGTCACGCAGGAGTTACTCAATTGTGAAAGTCAGACAACAGAACCTTGACTTCAGATAAGATAAAAATCCTAAAATTGTTATTTTTCTTTTCACAACAAAATAAACCCAACCAGTCAGCATATTGTACTGAAAAGGAAAGAAGGGAAAGATGCTACGTTGTCAGTGCCTTACAAATCACAGATCACAGTCACTACAGGATTACAAGCCTAGCCTTTTTTTCTTCTTCCTTTGAGAAAGGATTTTGCTATGTAGTCTGGGTTGGTCTTGAACTCATTGCGTAGCCCAGGCTGGCCTTGAACTTGCCATACTGCCCCAGCCTTCCTAGTACTGAAAGCACTAGTCAAAGGGAACAAACTGGGTTTGAGTCCTGGAACAAGCAAGCATGAGCCAGCTATTAAATGTCTCTGATTTCAAGATCATTATTTCAAAAAGCGAATGGTAGACTTTACCTCATAGACTGGTTATAGGATAAATAAGAAAATATTTATGGTTTGCTTAGCAAAATGACTGCTCCAAAAATAGCATTTATTATTATTCTCACAGGAGATAATATCCATGTGTAAATTTTATGAACTCTTTCAGCGTGTCTGAAAGTTAAAGAAATGAACTGGATGCATATTAAAATTCTATAAACACCAGAGGTTCAAATGATTTAAAATATGTAAAGCTCTCAAGGGGTTCTGT
This sequence comes from Dolichotis patagonum, assembly GCA_004027295.1. Taxonomy (NCBI): domain Eukaryota; kingdom Metazoa; phylum Chordata; class Mammalia; order Rodentia; family Caviidae; genus Dolichotis; species Dolichotis patagonum. Next base: position 76,621 of record PVJX010002370.1, read on the forward strand.
AAAAAGAGTAAGGTATTGTCACAGTGACATTTCGTCTGTTAAGACAGACTGATGTCTGCTATCTGCATATGTATTATTTTACTACTGACAAGCTGTGTGCAAATCACTTACACTTTCTGCCTCAGTTTCCTCATTTGTAAAGTAAGAATGATGAGAACAAAAGTAGCTTATTGGGTTTTTATGAAAATTAAATTGCTTAATAAAAATAAGTAAGAGATTGGCATATAATAAACTCTGTTTTAATATGTATATATTTTTATAGTCCACACACTGTTGCAGACAAAATCAAAAGTGATGAGCAGTAATTACTGCCTCCTGTTACATAAGTCTGTTTATAATCCTCTGCCCCTGTGTGTAGACAGGACCCATGACTAGCTTTTGGCCATTATGGAGTGGCAGAAGTATCACATCCTTGAGCTGGGGACATCGCACTCAGTTTTAAGAGGGACTCTCTGGCTGGCCTTGACCACTCAAGCCGCAGTTATGTGAACTGCTGATAGAGGGTACGTGAACCTGCTAGAGTTTAGTCTGGGCCAAGAGATTCATAGAATTGGGGAATTGGCACATGAATTAATTTCCTTCATTAGGCAAATCTTGTGTAATTTTAGTGTTATGTAGGGTTTTGAGGCTTAGTGGAACACAGTATCTTGACTAATTGCCTGTTGAAATTTGCTATGGGCACAAGGCAGGCTAGTGGAGAAATGGCATGCAAACCTCATGTTTCCTGACTCTAATTCTAGTCCAACTATTTTAATATAGGCATGAGAGAGCAGAAGGTTGAGGAAAAGAAATAGCTTGTTAAGATTATACAGCTAGTTGCTTTTAACTATGGAGCACAATTACAAAAGGCAATTTGCACTTTTGTTTATTTGTGGTATCTCTGATCACAATGCCAAACATGATTTCCTCTACTTCAAAAGCTGTTTTACTCCATAAATTTGTGATATCTTTATTACATTTTGCTGGTGTGAGGAAATGAATGCCTAATGCTGTCAATGTAATATTTATTCTCAGTTCCTGTAATAGCCATTCTTCTTTATTTGATAATGTTGATAAAATCTGTTGGCAATCTCCTTGAAGCTGCCAAGCAGTTCCTCAAAACAATCTGCAGAGTGTTCAGGACAAACGGTTACAGGAATCATCCTTGAAAACTAATGTGCCTTTTTGTTTCATATGTTTAACTCAATTTTTCTGAAGTTCACTGTAAAGTTCGTTACTTATTAATTTTACAACTTTATTTTGAAATTTCTAAACCAAACATGTGGTGATAAAAATGATTTTTAAAAAGCTATAATCCATAATGTAGCAATCTTTCTGGATCACATGTGACACAGATTTTTCCAATATTCTTTGAGGGTTATAGATAAGAAAAAAATGAGCAATTTCATAATGTATTTCAGGACACAAAACAGACCAAGTATTTTCATGTTATTCAAGATAGAATAGCAGAGGTAGAATATTTTCTTGCCTTTGACTTCACAGACACCTATTCTCATTTAGAAATATTTCTCGACAAAATCTAGTTGGAGACATAGAAATGTATAGTGTGAACACAATATGATAAATGTCTACGAGGTACGAGAAGAAAGTCTCGGGGTGTGCAAAGGTGTGGTGGATTTAATGACAGAGGACTGCTGCAGAAAAAAGCTTACAGAGGTGCAATGTTGGCAATAAAGGAAACCGGACACAAAAATGTCTTACATCTCATTTTAAGGAACACAAGGACAGGGTCAGATAGACATTTTAGAAATACCCCAGGAGAGGAAAATTTGGGTACAACGATTCTTTCAACTACAATACAATATTTCTTATACTTCATAAGCTTTGTCATTCTTCAATACCATTATTAATCTTTCAGAACTTAAAGCATATATATGTAAAATTTAAGTCATGTTTGTAAAATCTGTGGAAGAATCTTTAGAATACTTTGGTGTTAATTTGTATATGATTAAACAGTGCTTTGGTGCAGATCATTTTTGTAGTTTTCTTAGGTCTTTTCACTATTTCTCATTTAGATAATTTGGCATATCAAACTGCATGTCTGTAAAACTTAGGGTTTTTTAATGTTGAATCTTGCATTATTCATTTACGTTTTTCTGAAAACACATAGAATGATTGCCTTCCTTCTTTTGTCTTCTCAAAAATCCTTAAGATAGGCTGAGTTAACACACACTAGTTAGAGTAATAATACAGCAAATTGACACTATGAATTACAGCCTAGGCAGGCAGCGTTGTGTGCTGAGTCTCCATTATTTTCTGTCTCCCAAACACCATGGGCCCATCATTCATATTCATTCATTTTTTCTATATGCATCTAGTTAACGTGCAAATGAGAATAACTTAGAACTCTACAGGAGAGACACAGGGAGGCTAAAAGCTATTGCTCATCTCATTGCTAAGACCCTGGGAATCTTTCTAAATTCCACAGATCCGTAGCTGGAAAAGCGGATTGCTTAAATAGAGCATAGTAAGGGCATCACAGTTTGGAACACAGTGGGACAACCTGTTGTCCTACAGCCAGGTAATAATCCTCAGCGATAAAAAGAATAACAAAGCTCCATGAAACCACTATGTTTTTTCTGTTTACTATTGAATATTTTTAATTTATGCATTATTCCTGCTGCAAAGAAAGTGAGCAGTTATCAATCAGTAGATCACGTTCTTATCAAACGGCAGGCAAAAGTAATTCTCCTAATACGAGTACCAACTGTGAAAAGATAGTAGGAAACTAAAAGCATTGAAGCAGAACAAGATACAGTGAAATGTAACACAGGGCAATGATATAAGTACACTCTGGGCAGCAGAAACAGATTATTTTAATAGAAAATACAGACTTTTCTATAAATGTTATACCTTCATTTCTAATGCTTGAGTGGATGGAGACCTGCCTCACCCCTGAAATGCCTATAAATCATTTTCTCTTTAGATCATCTCACTGATTTTCCTCAGGCCATTAATAGTATTGTCTCCTGAACAGTTACAAAAATCTACTCACAGGTGAGCAAAACCTCCAGGCCTCATATTCCTGAATGACCATCCACTCTTCAGCAGCATTATCGTCACAACCCAAAGCAAATAACAACTTTTCTGCTAAGAAACAAAACAAAGCTGACAAGAGAACCACACCCCTCAGGAGCTTCCCATTACCTGAGAATTAGGGCTTCACCTCTCCTAATATTCCCTGTCTGCTCATAATTATTCATCTCCTTGTATTATTATTACCATCTGAACCAAATGCTACAGTTCTTGAAACCGCTGTGCAAGTCTCCAGCCACAGTTCTTTGTTCACGCTGCCTAGGATGATTTTCTGGTAATTCTCTCTGTGACAATAACTTAGTGTCCTTGTAGTACTAGCATTTTTGTCAGTTTCATCTGTTAATTTCTAATTTGCATTGTATAGAGTTCTTTCTCCTATTCTTCTTTCCTCTTCCTCTTCTTTTCATTCTTTTCCTCCTTCTTTCTTTTTGTGCAATGCTGGTGATGGAACTTAGGGTTTTCCCATCTCCAGCTCTTTTGAATTTTTTTTTTAAAATAGGGTCTAATTATGTCACCCCTTGTTGAGATTGAACTTGCAATCTTGCTGTCACAGTCTCATGGACTGCTGGGATTTTAAACATGGGCCAACATGCCTGGCAAGAGCTTCTTAAAGATGTTATTACCATTGTCTGTGCTATTGAGATTATACAATAAATGCATATTGAGTGAGGCTGGAATTACATCCTAATTGTGTTTCTGCCTCATCAGTGGCTAGCACTGTTCTTACAGAAAATGAATCAACCTTTATTAGGTGGAGGCATAGAACTTTTTTAGTTTACCTTCCCACACTCTCATGGCTATTACTCTAGTTATAGTTTTCATCAGCTTCTTTTGGAACTGTGACAAGTGCCTTAGCTATTGATCAACCTTCCCATGGATGGAAAAACTTTTAGATACTTCAGTGATAGCAAACAGCCAGTCAACACCTATGCCACAGGTTCACCATCACTGTCTCTCCTGAGTTCATTTTCCAGAAAGGTGTGACGTTATTGCCCTGAAAGGCAGCTCTAATCATTCTACTCCCTACTTTAAAAAATGGCTCTCTAATGCATGTAGAACAATAAACATAACAGTTTCTCCATCATCTCTCTACCACCTGCCTTTGCAAATTTGTATAAAATATTCCATCTTTCCACATTTCACATGCCAGTTATTTCTTGAATCATTCTGTTGATGCTCTGTCTTCCCTTGAATCTTGCATGGGGTTTCTCCTTTGTCTCTTGCATTGCTCTTGTCATGACCTCTATATTTGGATACACTGACTTTGCAAAATACAAATGAAACATTCACTTCTGCAGTTAATATTTCAAGTATGTAGTTTCTATTTGTACAGCATAGTCATTGTATTGCTAAAAACATACTGATTTTTTTTCGCTATTATTTGTATAAAATCTCTTGCTCCTGATCAAAAACTATCTTCAGGGATAAATCATGTATTGTTTATTTTTGTTTATAGATAATAAATCACCAAATAAACATTTATTGAGTAAAGTTATGTGATAAGGCGAAACTTCGTATTATTAATCAAAGCAATTTAGGAACCGAATAGGCTATCTTGATACATTAAAAACATCTGAGCAGAGGGTAGATGAACACTTATGAAGAATACTGCAAGAAATCCCTACAGTAGATACACAGTGGACTTCATGACCTTCGAAATCCATTATAACATAGTTTCTGAGTTATCAAGGGAAAAAACTGCATACTTACTCTACAGTGAAATAAAAATGAAAGAACATGGGAGAGTACTATCTAGTATATTTTGTTCTGAATCCAAGAACTGAAGTTCAAACTAGGTCAACCTTCATGAAAGGCAGTCATATGAAGAAAACCAAGGCATCTTCAGATGTACCTCAAAACCTTCATTTTGTACACAACATATTGTGAAACATTTTCTTGTTTTAATGAAGTGGGCACAATTTTGGAAAAACAAAGGAAAATGAAAACATTAATTATTCATAGTTTTAAAACTCTGTAAACATCTAATATGTGCATGGTTATAAAGCTTTGGATTGCTTTGCTTTACCCAAGAAGCTCCATTATAGTTGGAAATGAGGGGTTCTGTTTTTGGGATTCCAATAACAGTAATGAATACTGGGTCACCATCCAGAAAGCACTGGCTATTCTTTCTAGAAAGACCCATGTATGCTGCTCAATCTTAGGTCTCCATATTCTTTAAAAAAAGAAGTTTATTTTTTATGCAAAAATGTATTTTTTGAGAAAATTTAAAAACATTTAATAGACTAACAGGCAAATAAATACTAAAGTTGCATAGAATAAATTTCAGGATAGCATTCACATACTATTTTTTTCCTGAAAGTTGATGCCATTTCAAATTAGTACCAATATCCACTTTTCCCCTCTATGACTATATGTCCTAGGTTTTAAGCAAAAACAGGTAAAATATGATACTACCTTGACCTACAACTGGTCATGTTGCAATTGATTAGGACTTTTCTTTAGAAGAATCATCCAGAAGGATCCATCAAGAAAGAAAACTGGATACTTAGATCTTGAAGTTGACAAGGATGCAGTGTTCTTTCACTGCCATGTAGTAATATACTATTCAAATTAGGACAGTTTTTCTAGTGGAAAAGGTACTATTAACAATCAACTGAGGATAACAAGCATAGAACATCAATTTCTTAGGCCTCCTATAGAGACTTTCTGAAATACCTTAGAAGGAAAATTGCTACTCTAACTCCAAATGCTATCAACAAGATGAGAAAATTAAGTGAAATGGTTTGGATGTTTTGTCCCTGAAGAATTCATGTGTTGAGAGTTTCATCTCCAGTGTGGACAAGTGACAGATGGTGGGACCTTTAAGAGGTGGAGCGTTGTGCAAGATGGTGGGGCCACTGAAGGTACCACTCTTGGAAAGAACTGATGTAGATTTGGTGGGGCCCCAGTTAGCACCTGCAAGAGTGAGTCATTATAAAAGAGCACTCCCTTCTCCCCCTGGCTCCACCTTCATATCTTGCCAGGTGATCTCTCCCTTCCACTAGTAATCCCACCATGATACCATATATCACTTGACGTAGCCAAGGAGGCCATCATCAGAGATGTAAACTACATAAACCTCTACAACTATAAGCTACACAAATCTCTTTTCTTTACAAATTAACCCGCCTTGAGTGTTTCAGTACAATACCAGAAAATAAGACTATCTTTATGCTTCCATGCATTCGATTTTGGCTTTATTATTAAGCATAGATGCTAAGCCCAAGAAACTGATCCAAGAACTGATGAAAGAATGTATTCTTCTCAAATTTGTTTAACCATCGCCAAGAAAATAGGCAAGATTACTCACACACCAAGGTATTTGCAGTATTGATTATGTTTTCCCAAGCATCTAAATGTAACTCAAATAAGAGGCTTAATGTTCAAAAAGCATTAATGGAACTCAAGGGTTTCTAAGTGTCTTGGATGAGGATGACACCTATTATACAACAATCACTGGACCTGTCACAAGCAAGCTTTAAGATAAACACATGAGGAAGGAATTCTAATCTTATCTAAATTTGGTTCTTTTCCATATCTCTTGGGATAATCACCTTCCTTTTTCCTTTTCCTGTGGAAAGGGTCCTATCTGCTATGTTTCAGCTACTATGGAGACCTTGAAATCAGGAGGTAGGTGAACTAAAAACTCTTTTTAATGATGGGTATCATCTTAGGTTTCCTTTAGTTCTTTCCTTTCATGGAATTACACAGTGTGACCCTAAACATTGTGAAAGTTATGCACAATAGTAACAGGCTAATTCACAGAATTTTCTCTTACAGAATATAAAGTGCTAAACAGAAATCAAAGCAAAATACTTGTTATTAAACCTTACATGTAAGGAAGAGGAAAAAGAATATTCCATTTAAGATTTGAAATTTTCTTTCCGTTTGGCTAGTTTTATATAAAAGAATGATTACTCAACAGCTCCCTTATCTGAAGCAATAAGTTTACTCCACATTGTTGGAACTGTGATGTCAGTAGAGGGTGAGCGCATGGTTGGAGGAGGGTGGTGTCAATTTTAATTATAAAATTTTCAAGAGAGTTGATGAATTTCTTCATCAAAAATTAATGATATACAGTATCTGTGGAAGCCAGCAAATGACTATGAATCAGAAAGTTCAGGACAGTCTCTATCAGTAGCATCATTCGTATAAACTACCAGTAATTTTTTTTCCAAAAGTTCAATTAACAACTGGGATTCAGACAAGAATCTCTAGAGAGTTTTTATTGTGTTTATACAGAAGTGAATAGCATTTATGGAAAAGCCAGACACATTTGACTGGGCTACATCATGTCTAGAAGATCTGCCCCTCTCTTCTTGATGATCCTTTGTCACAGGGGGAACTCTGGGAGCTGTTGCCACCATTTCTGCAGTCACCGAGTCAGAAGGTTTTCATTAAAGACTCGAGATTGAAAGGAATTTCTAGGATCAGACTCAAACAATACCAAAGATGGAATGCTCCAATTCCCTTATTCAGTCAATTATATGAGGGTTAGAGACACAGTAATATAGAGCCTCATAGCATAAAAAAAAAAAACTTGCTTGAAATTTATTTCCTGGAGGGGAACATCCCACCTCCAATTTAATGATGCTCACAGCCAATACAAGCGATCCTCAGTGGCTTTCATATGAGTTGTCTGCAGTCTCCTTCCTTTAGAAATGCAAAGAAACCCTTTCAAGAATTTTAAGCCTGCATGGAGAAAATTGCTATTGTGTACAATTAGCATATTTACTAAGGTTTGTCATTACTTTTGGTAATTAAATTCGTACAAAGAGAGAGACATATCCAATTCAAGAAAATTACACAGTACAATAATACAATCATAATGTTCGCCAGACAATTATTAAAATACACCAAATTCCTCCTTACAGTAGAAGTATTCACCAGAGTAGCTTCTGAATAAGATCACCGCAGTGCTTCCTATTTGAGTATGTTTTTCTCTACAGAAAATTATAATTACATTTGCATAAGCACTATAATCAATCTAGAATTATGACTGAAATCTTTATCCTCTAAATCACTATTCTTTCTAAGACTTCAGTAGTTTTGAAGCATAATCTGGGTTTGTGGGCATTATTCTAATTTGGAACAAATCAAATATATTTTTGCATCCTCTTTACATGAATCAACTCTCCTAGGAACACAGTAGACAATAAAACAGTATTGTACAATCTGTTTACTTCTATTTTGAAAGAAGAGGAGGGTTTAATTTACCAAATCCATTTTGTCTGAAAAATAAAGCGTACAAGCAACAGAAACTATTCAAACTACAAAATGCGACTCCTAAATGGTGATCACATGAAACACTCTCCTGGGGAAGGCACACACTCATCTCTGTATTCAGAATATCCTGTACTTACTGAGATTAGTTGGGATGGCCGAGCTAATTTCTGTCCCATTTTGGAAGTACTGGCTACCATAAAGCAGAGATTTTTTTTTAATATTCTCCTTTACTCCTGCTGAATTAAACAGGTTTCCCTGGGACTTGATGTGATGACCATATCTTTTGTTTAAAATCCAAGTCAGATTTGACGGAAATTAAAAGCAGACTTAAAAATCTGCAACCAGTCTTCCAGAAACATGGAGCAGAAGAATATCTCTATGAAAACTTATCTTCTGATGAGCTGGCTGACCGAGTTGGACCCTCACAGCCATCACATGCATGGGTCATGTCTCAGGAGGGCAGAGACTGAAGTACTGTAGCAATCGTGAACATGGGATAGTCTACAATCGGCTCTGTCTTTGGTCTTGCTGCTAGGTGTTTTGGTTACTAGGTCAAGATCCTCAAGGAAATGACACCTCCAGGGACCAGACCAGTGCCAAATAAACTCTTAATGGCAAAAACAATCTATGTTTCCTGAGAGGAACAATATGAAGAAATAGGAAGAAATCCTAAAGCATTTTTCAAACATTGATTTCTCTTAGCCACCTGCACAAATGCTAAGCCTAACTCAATCTTCTTGAACTTTTCTATTTGAGAATGTTTGCAGCTTTGTTGTAAATTGTAAAAGGAACTGTTTTAATGACCAATTAATTCAGATTGGCAGATACATAGAAATAAACATGTTCAGTGAGTAACAGTAGGGTCACATGTATGCCCAAAGGTTATATACTGACTTTAGTAAAGACATTGAGATAAGCTGGGAACAAACATTACATCAGTAATGGAATTATAATATTGCTTACATGTTTATGCTTGCATTTATTTTTAAGCATAGAAATTGCCTACCTATAAAAAATAGAGCCCAGCAGGCAACTAGACTTGTACTGGTGTAATTTTATGAAAATGGTTTTTGCCTCATTACATAGAGGCTAGTCAAACTGTCAGTCTTTAATACATGGAGACTTCTACGTGTAGACTCAGGCACATACTTGTTTAGAAGGTACATGAATCTAAAATAATATGACTCTCAACATTGCCTTCCATTAAATAAGATGAGGACTTTTATTTTATAGAGAAACACTGTCAAGGAAGGCAAAGAATCATAGAAAATTAGAAGTGGGTGGATATTAAGAACATCTTAATTTTGTTTTTTTTTTCTTTCTTGTGTTCTCATTTTTATACATGAAATTTAAGGTTCAAGTAATATACATAGTCAAGATTTCATAGTTTTTCAAGACATTGCTAGAGAAAACTGTTTCATTGTGCTATGGTAAATTTGAAGAAATAAATTTACCTTATATATGTTTAGTATATATAGTAGTCCAAGGTCAAGATGGGCAGAGAAATAAGAGGAACGCTGGGATTTTTCTATGCCTAGATGTATTCTCATATTTCCTTTTCAAGCTGCACTGAGTTGCCAAAAACTATCTTGGCCAATGAACAGCCATTCATTTTTAAACCAGACTATTTCCTCATGAAGAATGAATCATCCCTGTGTTGATCCAAAAGAGGGTATGGATTACCAGAAGAATAAAAGCAAAGAAGAAATAGGTATGAAATACTCTTCATAGATCTATTTGAGATATCACTACTGCATTTTATAACTACTTTTACCTTTTTGGGAATTGAATTCACAAATTTGCTCTTGTCCCGAAGGCACAGTGCCACTGAAGTGTATCCCCAGCCCTACATTCACATTTTTATATGTCCTTTATTATCTGATATTAAAAGTAGTGTGTGTTAGCCTGTGTATGAAACAAACGTACTTGCCTCTTTATCCTTAAAATAAATGTTATAATTCGTGCAAAATATCAGTCACATATTGCCAACTTTTTACCGATTCTACTACCACGAATAAGTTGCAAGATATTTTTGTCTTTCATTTTCCTTGAAAAAGAAAGAAATTTGTGTAGCTACATGATTTGAAATATTTTACTGTTAAAGACCTCTCATCATGGACTCATCCTGCTGAACTTAGGTGATACTGTTCTTTGTTAGGTAAACAGTCTTTGTCACAGATGCTTTACTTTGAAGTTTGTATTACTGTCACCATGACAGCAAAACTAAGGATCAATTCATCTTTCACTCATCGAACAAATGAAACTCCTCTTGGCCTTAGGTTTCACACCATGGCTGTACATACATTATAAACAAGAAGGATAGAGTTGAACTCTTAGAATTGAGTATAATGTGAAAGAGAAAAGACTATAAATAGACTTCCTTTGGATATTGTTTGGTAGTAGTTAGCCCATGGAATGCAATATGGTGGGTTTACCATTACTCCTGTGGAGATGTCAGTGGTTAGGCTTACACCTTCCTCATTGTGGCATATGCTGTGATGGGAAAGGACTGTGAAGTCTTTCACAGTGGAGCATGCATGTCTGCTTGCAACTCAATCTGCAAATAAATTCTATATTTGCTCATCACCAAGACCTCTTCTGCAAATTCAGTAAATATAGTTCTGATATGTCACTGGCAATCATGTAATCACTTCTTGTGTAACAAAATGTTGGCTTTGGTACCATTGATTTTCTTTTTTCTTTCTTTTCTTTTCTTTTCTTTTTTCTTTTCTTTTTTTGGTGTTGGAACTCAAACTCAAGACCTCACACTTGCCAAGCAGGCACTTATGCTGCCGAGCTATATTCCTGGCTGTCATTGGTTTTCTTTCATGTTATTATTTAACCATTTACATGTCAGATCTTTAAGAAGTAAAAGTGAAATATCTATTCCACCAGGTTTTCTAGTTTTGTTTCATCTCTGATATAACTATACAGAATAATTGGGTATATTTCTCATTACAGTGTTTGGGTTTATCACTGTATAAATGATTTTAGTGATTTTATAAGCTCTGCAGTTAAACCCTTTAAGAGAAATCATACTTAAAATCACAAGTTTTTAGTCTCATACCTAGAATGACATAAGCCTATTTTAAAAGTTTTATTTTATCTTGTTGTGCTATGTCTTAGTACCACACACTAAGTTGATATAAGTAATTTCAGAAAATAAGTAAAAATATGGTATGGTTATCTCAAGACCTTTAATAAATACATGTATTTACTAAAAATCTCACATGCAAATAAATTTAGTATCTACTGGGTATATTGAAATGTTTCCTACAGTTTCAATTTCTTAGAATTAGCAGAGGCCAGATTTAGAATCTGAGACTGAGTATTTTTAGCGTTTCTCCCAGTATCAAGTAGTAAGACCAAAAGAAAAGTTCCATTACTGATTGAGCTCCAGATTAGGCAGATTTCTAACGAAGGGCACAGGATAAATGAAAGAAATCCCTTGACTCTGAGCAAACCTACATAAAGGAGCTACAATCACTGTGCATTCCTAGTCTCAAGAAACACCTGACAATGGGGAGGACAGACAGTGGCATGCGCAATGGTAGAAAGTTAAAGACAGGTGGCAAATTAGGAAGGGCTTCTTAGAGTTCAGTCTCCAGTAGGTGTTTAAAGAAGACAAGTAATGTGGATAAGCTGGTAGGAGGGAGGCTGAGATATGACAGTACTTATTAAAATTACAGCACAAGAGACAGCAACAATATGTATCTAGTTAGAGAAAAAATTCAAGAATGAGGAGACAGAGATGAAAGCAGAGTACACAGTGTTTAGGTGTTGGTGGGGATAATCAGAGTTAATAAGTAGGCACAATTTCTTTATCAAGAGTAACAGCACAAAAATATTACAGAAGGGAGATTACTTACCCACGCAATTAAATCTTGTAATAAATGAAGATAATGACCAGCATTTTCTACTAGGAGCTCACTATGCTTTGTACAGTATTCTGAGGACTTTATTTATGTAATTTTATTTAATTCAAGATTTCTCATGGTGGAACTGACATTCAGAGTTGGACAATTACTTTCTGGGGAGGGGAACTCTGTGCATTGCAGAATGTATAGCACCATCCTTGACCTCTGTCCACTAGACAATAGAACACCACGTACCCATATGTATATGCAAGTTAGGTCAGGCAAACGTAATGGAAACTACCTGCAAGTTGGGACAACCAAAAATGTCTTCAGAAATTGCCAAGTATCTTCTGGGGCAACATCTCCCTTGTTGATAACAAGTGATTTATTCTTAACAACAAGCTATGAGTTACATTTCACTAACTTTTTAAAACTAACTTTCTAGAAATGAGGTGCTTGGATGTTAAATATATTGCCCAAAGTCACACAGTTAACGAAAAGTAATAAAGCCTATCAGAACTCGAGCAAATTGACTCTAGAGCTTGGATTCTTAACCACTGTCGTTAATCACTTCTCCATTTTATTCTAGGCAAGAATCTAGGATAAGTCCTATTAAAAATAGGAAATAATGTAATAAGTCCCATTTTAACTAGAATATTAAAATGCAACCAGATTCCTTTTTTTTTCGGATGATGCTATCACAGCTGGTGAAGATGCTTTTCTCTTGCTTTGCAGTTTATCCACAGGCTGACTTTCTTGTCTAATGCTATTTCAGTGAAGTATTCTATATAATGCTCAAGAGATTTTGATACATCTGACTTTAGATCAACATGAGAGCAGCTATGATGAGTATTTAGTGCGTCTCTTTTGAGTTCTTCTTGGCAATGGCTGTGTTGGGGGAATAAAAAACTCTTGTTTTCTCACAATTATAAAAAATGTAATTATTCAAGTATATCTTATACCTTCACAGTAAAGTTAGATGCCTAGCTGTTCTAGCACAAGAGATTATTTTCTGCATACCTGCTGATCAAACCTGGTACATTTTCCTTTAATGATGGGTGGGAAGCAGGAAAAAGAATGCAGAGAGGGGAAAGGTCTGCTTTGTCTTAGATGTGGACATCTTGCAGTCACACAACAAGAAGTGCTCTGAGCTCATCTCAATGTAAGCAGGCAAAAGAAAAAGAAAAATAACTCTGAAATGTCATTACATCATCACAGTGATATAAGACCTTTACATTATATATGGGAAATAAACGTGACTCTCAAATTGTTAGATGTCTGATATGTTGAGTTTGCTTTATTAAAAATTAAAGAATGAATTCTAAGCAACAATGGAAATAAAGAGTAGGAAATTTTATTGAGAAACAGCTCCTGAGAGATAGGAGGGGGCCTGAGTGGATTGTTACAGACTTGCTTTTTGGAGGAAGTTTTATAGAGCCAAACCATGAGGTAGGTATAAAATCACGAGGTAGGAATAACATGGGATAAAACTACTACCAGTCAATATGGTTATACGTATAGTCACTTAAGTAATGTTAGTCCAATGGGTAAGCAAATCATGTAGTAAGTGTTTATGGAAACAACAAAGAACTTCTGAGGAAGGGATGGGTCCAAGGTATTGGTCACCCACTGAGGTGACTGATGTCTATCTAAACTTCGTTGGACCGTGCACTACCACTTATCTTATCCCTTGGAGATGTCTGCAGGCCTGGTCATTCCATCTATAGCTTAAGGCTTAGCCTCCAACAGATGCACCCCTGTCCAACACTGTACTATGTTTTTTATTTTTTGTATTGACTGCCTCAAGGGCCTAGCCCTGTCTGGATGCCTATAATATTTCTCCCCAATTTAGCTATCTATAATACTTTTTCCTCTGAATATGGCAGTATTCCTAACTGCCATAAAAGGAAAGGGCTGTGACTGGCAGTCAGAGATATTCTTTAGAGGTTCTACCCAAAGGTCCTTCATAGACATTAGGCATTTTTGTCTCTGGTAGGTGTAGCTTTAAGACAGGAGAAGACAAGATCAAAGAAACAGGTATGTATGTACTGGCCAAATAATAAAATCAACAAGACTTAAGAACATAATCATCAAAGATTTTTTTACCAGGAAGAGTCAGTAATAGGCTCTCAAAAACAGGGTAAGGAGAAGGTCTAAGGAATTATAAATCTGACACAGTTTCCCTTGTGTAGTATGTTGAATAGTTTTCAAGATATTACAAGAAACATTAGCAATGTATACACAACATTTAGCTTTTATGACTGTATGTGTTTCCCCTTGTGTTGCTATCAGACTGTCTAATGTCATCTGGTTTTGGAGGATGGCTTGTTTTATTAATTCTATTTTTCTATTTTAGACAGAAACACCTGTTGAGGTGTCTTTTAGGCCTGTTTAGTATAGTTAGCTAAAGCTTTGACATTTTATATGACATCTTTTAATCTTAGGAAAGGGACAAAGATGGAAACCAAATGATAACACTAGTGAAACATACTTTTAGACTACTGATGTCGTAGACCGAGTAAATTTGTAGGTTTGTTGATATTTTTGACACTTTTGTCTTGTAACCTAGTGAATCTCAGTGTGTATTTCTCTACTTAAGCGGTACCCAGATCACAAATTGGTTTTATAGGACCAATGAGTGCAGAACAATTAAACATCTCTGCTGTTTTTAACATAAGGGGGCCTTTTTATTAAGTTGTCTTATAGATGGAGTTAAATATATATAGTCTTTTATATCTGAAAGTAGCTGTCTTTATATATGATTGCTGGCTCTGATAATAAGACCCTTATTCTTATTTAATAGGGGTTTTATTAGTGTCTGCAGATAGGCGTTAGTGGCATTTTTAGAAAAAATTGAGTATATCTAAGATCATTAAGGGTGGAGTTCATAGGTCAATCAGCTACCATGTAATAATGGGCTAACTGTGAACTACTAAACATTTTTGTATCTTATTAATGAAGTCTTTTAACTTATTTTAATCATCTCTTCGAAGTGGGGGATATATTTGACAAGGGAATCAGATTATATATTTAGCAAGATGTCATGTTGTAATGTTGTAATGCATTTTTGTGTCAATATTAGAAAAGAATGATACTCTAAGTGATAACGTAATTAGTAAAAGGGCTAAGAGTAACATCCTAGTTTATTTATTTGAAGACTTTGTGTTTTTTTGAATAAGAATTTTAAGTCTTTTATGGGTTTTTGGAAGTATTTGGGTGGCTGTTTGCCCTCAGGGTCTCTGGTTTTCAGGGCTTGGGTCGCGGGGGTGATGTATCTTGGAGTCTAGGCCTGTTACCTTCACAGTGATGGACTGGACAGGAGTACGGTGTGTGGTCTTTTTCACGTTAGACTTAGGGTAGGAGAGTAGGGGCTGATGAGGGCGGACACTTTATTAGTATAAAATGCCTAGATTGGAATATGGGATTGTTTTGTTTAGTTAAGCTTTTGTTAGCTGTTGGACAGCCTGTAAGAATTTAACCAGCGAGGTAACATCTTTTAATGAGACATTTATTTCTCTATTAAAAAGAAAACAATTAGTGAGAAAAAGAACATCTACAAAGCATTTTAAATGGACTGAGGCCTAGAATTTTTTTTTTTTTTTTTTTGTACTGGGGATTGAACTCATGACCTCACACTTGCCAGGCAGGAACTTAAGCCACTGAGCGAAATCCCCAGCCCTGAGGCCTAGAATTTAAGGTTTAATTTTTATTCTGACAAAACAGCTAAAGGTAGTAGGTGAGGCCACTATAGGTGAGTGTTTTGAACTATTTTGTGAGGATGTCCCTTCCTTCCTTTCTTTCTTTTCTTTCTTTCTTTCTTTGTTCTTCTTTTCTTTCTTTCTTTCTTTCGTTCTTTCTTCTTCTTTTCTTTCTTTCTTTCTTTCTTTCTTCTTTCTTTTCTTTCTTTCTTTCTTTTCTTTTTCTCTTTCTTTCTTTTTTTCTTTCTTCTTTCTTTCTTTCTTTCTTTCTTTCTTTCTTTCTTTCTTTCTTTCTTTCTTTCTTTCTTCTTTCTTTCTTTTATGACTGTGGCCTTCACGTACAAGAAAGCGATAAAGACCTGCCAGTCCCTCTGAGAAACTCTGCATGCTGCTGCTTTAAAGGAAGGTCTATTATTATTTTGTAAGCTTTTAAAAAGTTTAAATCTGGGGGATGATTTTTAAGACTAAAACCCTTTATCACCTCTTGTAGGTTTTTTGTTTTATAAGGAAAAGCCCCAACCCAGTCTGTGAAAGTATCTATTTAGAGGTATTGGAGCTTCCTAATTTTTATCAAGGGAGTAAAATTGAGCTGTATTCTGTGTCCCTGTATATCTGGATGGGCTATGGTCTTGTTAATAGGTGTCCCCCCCCCCCGCGCTCTCATGTTCTAACTATCTGTTGTATTGTTTTGAGTGTTTTTTTGTTTCTTTTATGGATAACTTTGAGGTCATCTGGTGGGTCTTGCTTTCTCCAAGTGAAAGGTTTGACATAAAGACTTAATAATTTTTTATTGACTAGTGCCAGAAAGGGTCAATTTATCATTATGATTGTAATCATCTTTATGGAAGAAACTGACACCCATGGGAGAGAGCCCATTTAAGTTCTGACTGAGAATATATGGGTCAAGTATGATCAAGGGATCCTTCCCAGATCATGGAGGACTGACACAAGGGGCATGGGACTCGAGTAACTGTTTTTGTGGTTGTGTCAACTGGTTGATTATCTTTGTTAGCTCTGTTTCAGTGTCCTCTATACTGAATTATGGTCACTTTGGAGGGCATACAGATGGGTGATAAAAGTTTATCTATCTCTTTATGATATTTTATGGGAATCTATTGGCTGTAAGACAATTTTTATATGGCTGTATGTGCATATAGCACTAGAAGACCATATTTTGAATCAGTATAAATATTGACTTTTTGTCCTTTACTGAGTTATAAACCTCTTTTGAGAGCTATGAGTATTGTGAGGTGGATACTAGTCTCAGGAGCAGTGAGGAACATTTAAGTGTCTGATGTAGAGTTACTATTGTATACTCCATCTATTTTTGTCCTATTTTTTATGAAAGAACTGTCATCATGGAAAAGAGTCAAAGTTGGGTCAGTAAGGGGTATGTCTAATAAATCTTTTTTGGCTGTGTATACATGGAGAATTACCTGCTTATGATTATGTCTAGATTTTTTGTATATTTTTGGTAGAAAAATGACAAGATTTAAAGAGGAACGTGTCTTTATTTGAATGACCATTCTTTTTAGAATTAGAATGTGGTATTTAAGAAGTCGATTGTCTGAAAGCCATAGGATGTTTTTGGAGGAAAGAGTATTTGCCACAACTGTGAGATGTACATATAATTAGACTTTTGCTTAAAGAAGCTTGGATGCCTCTGGCATTAGGAGAGCTATAGCCACCCCAGCTCTAAGGCACACAGACTCTTTGCTATAATGTTTAATTTACGACTCAGATCTCTTATAGGCTGTTGAGCAGGTCCTGATCCTGACTAAGCACTCTCCAAGCCATGCCCTGAATTTTATTAGATTGAAACAATGTCCCATTGGTAGGCTTAGTGATGAGGCATTTTGAAGTACTTGTTTAAGATTCTTTTTTTGTTGTTGTAATGGGAATTGAACTCATGACCTCAAACATGCCAGCCAGACACGTGTGTGGCCTTATGCTGCTGAGCTAAATCCCTGGCCTTGTTCAAGCTTCTTGAACACAGAAGCTTAAACAAGTTCCAGGTTAAAACATGGATATCTGTCTTTTAGTCTTTCTTCATAAGCTTATAGAGGGGTCTGACAATCTTACCATATCTTGTTATCTAAAAGCAACAAAAGCTTGTAATTTTTAGAACTCTTTACTTATTTGGCGGTCTTGGCTATAGGAAGGAAAGTATTAGTTTAATTTTTTCTTTTCCCAGTCTTTAGGTTTTCTATGATATGATAAGGCTGAAGCACTTTACTTTATAAGGCTGTAAAGCTGTGTCTTAGACCTAGAGACTTTATAAACTCTGACAGCTAGAAAATTTCACAGAGCAGAGGTACCTTGGATAGAGAGCTCTTTTGAGGGAGCCCATGACAGTGTGTCATCAATATACCACAAGACTGTGACTTAGGAAACCTTAGAACATGTCAGTCTTGGAAAAGCACTTGCTCAAAAAGATGAGGACTGTGTTTGAACCCTTGAGGAAGTCCAAGCCCAAGTTAGTTGAGAAGGCTGGTCCTGGAGATCTTTAAAGGCAAAGAGAAACTGGGAATCTGAATGGAAAGGAATGTAGAAGAAGATGCCTTTTAAATCTAACACTGAAAACCAACCAGCATCTTTCAGAACCTGAGACAGGACAGTGTATGAGTCAGGAATCACTGGTTGGATTGGCACTCTTGTCTCATGTACCAATCTAAGGTCTAACCTTTATTCTATTGAGTTTTGGAATTCTCAAGATTGGAGTGTTGTAAGGGCTGTTATACACTTTAAGTACCTGCGGCCTTAAATTGTTGACTACATGCAATAATTTTCTTTTAACGTTAGGCCTTAGAGGATACTGTCTCTGATGAGGAAAGAACAGTACGATCTTTAAGATGTGTTTGTTTGGGGAAGCTCTTATTTTTTTTTTTAATATTTAGTTGCCCATATTTTAAAATTTATTTTGTTTTTATGAGAGGAGGCAACATATCTGATCTGGGTGTATGTACATTACAGTATTTAAACAAGACAAAAGATCTCTCTACAGGAGTGGAGCTGGAATTTTAGGCATAATCAAAAAGGAATGAGGAAAAAGAAAGCCATCCCAGTTACAGCCTAAAGGTTGTGAGAAATACAAAGTTAACTCTTCTCTAGCTATTCTTTTTACTGAAGCATGATACCTGGAAGGAAGACCAGGTTTCAAAAGAAGGACAAAGAGACATGCAGAATTAAACCAATAATTAAGAAACCTGGTCAACTACTTTTCAATTCTTTGAAAGAGAGTGAAGAAAAATGATCAAAGGGCAAATTGGAAGTGGTTGGATCCCTTCCCAGCCTGCAAAAGAGAACACCTCCAGAGACAGAGGCAAGCAATGGCTGGGAAAAGTCCTGCTCTGGGCCTCAGTGCAAAGAAGACCCTAAAATGTTTATGTTGTCTACCTAATCACCTAAGCAATCATTTTTAGCAGCAATACAAGGCTGTTTTACTCAGAAACTACTCTAACATTTTTATGTTTCTTTATCTGTAACACTTACTAAGCTCAACTACCCATCATCTAGAAGTTACTGTTGAAAGTACCCCCCCCATACACATAAATGATGAGAATCAGGCTGAGGAAGGGAGAGAGAGACAGGAAGTTCGGGATTTTCTGTTATGCTAAATGTGTCATGGTCTCTTAAGTATTATGTTTAGGTAAATAGTTCTTTCTTGTCTTACCCAGAAGTCAGTTCTTTTCATGGGGTCTCAGGCTCAGTCCCTTGAGGGAAAATGTTATCTAGTCAGGACACAGCTGTTATGTGTATTCTCCTGGATGGGCAAAATTTTGATGTCTCATCTTACCTAGTGATGGTGTGTGTGTCCCTCATCTAAGATGACTTTGCTGTCTCTGGCATTAGTCAAGATAAATTTCTTATGGGTTTAATTTAAAATTCCTTGGTTTTTGAATAGGAGAGAAAGGTTGAAACTGTTTAGGGTTCTTTCTTCTCTAACATTTAGCAAAATCATATCTTCAGAAAGAAAAGCACAAAGTGACCAGAAGAAAACAGAAATCAGATCACAAAAAGGAGGTCTTTTCCTCATGTTATGGGTGAGTTATTGAGACAATTTGCCATGAGTCTTCACCCTTAGCCTAGAAAGAAGAGAGTGGGGTATCTCAAGAACTGAGATTGCCTCCTCACCAGCAGAATATCAGATTAGAAAGGAAACTGAGGCAGAACAGATTTGGGATTTCCTCAAGTTTAGGGACTGAGCCAGACTATTCTAGTGATACCTGTCTTGTATGGCTTGATAACTGCTGGTCTATAGTCTCTTAACTGGGAGATGAAGTCTGTGATTTACTAATAGGCATATATATTTCTTATACATAAACTAGATTTTATAAAAAGGCCCATTTTATAAATACATACTTTAATTAGCATCAAAGTCTACTAGGGAATGCTCTAAATTACTTTTCCTTAGCACTGTTGCCTAATAAGTCACATAGTTCAAGCAAGGAGTACTCATAAATTTAGCAACTGGTAAATTTAAATGTAGATTACACAAAACAAGAAAATAAAACCTTGCCTGCAAAAATGAAATGTTTCATCAGAGAAATAACATTATCTTTCTATGCATTTCATTTAAACTTATCATGTCTTTAACACAAAATATATTAAAAGACAAGAATTTTTAAGCCTTGTCTTAAGCAATTGGCAGACAAGGATGAAAGTGTTTGGTTACCTAAAAGAGTCACAATCTTGAATCTATGAAACGAGAGCAAACTCTTACCTCTGTTTAATGATCTCAGTGGGATCTCTAAATGATACATGACCCTTAGATTATATAGGGGAAATAAATGTAACTCGCAGCCTGCTAGATGTTTGATGCACTGTTTGTGTTCTCCAAAATTGAAGAATGAATTTCAAGGAACAAAAGAGGTCAAGAGTAGGAAATTTTATTGAGAGATACAAGTCCTGTGAGTTACCATGTATCTCACTTTTTGGAGGAAGTTTTATAGAGCAAAATCATGAGATGAATGTAAAATTATGAGGTAGGTATAATTTGGGACAAAACTATGATCAACCAATACAAATAGAGCCACTTAAGTAAGATTGATTCAATAGGGAAACAATTCATGTAGCAAGATTATATGGAAAGAACGAAGAATTACTTAGAAAAGGATGGGTCTGGGGCTCTTGATCACCCATCAGATGACTGAGGACTATACAGACTTCATTGTATCAGGTGTCCCAGTTATCTTATCCCTTGGGGGAGTCTGTAGGCTTAGTCATTCCATCCTTATCTCAAGGCCTCGCCTCCAATGGATAATGCATAACATACCACAGAGAAGGCAGCTGAAGACAGTGACAGAGTCAAAGATTAATATGGTAGGAAGCACACCGACAACCCAAGTCTCTAGAATAGAAATTTTTGTCTGCAAAACTTCAGACCTAATGTGCTCTGCTTTCTCGTATGCAAAATGGAATAAAACTATTTTTCTTGCAGGGTTTTGTGTTTTAGACTGAAATCCCTAAACAAATGGCACTTCTGACACTATCATGGTACAGGCTCCAAATAAATATATGTAGTTTAAATGAATGGCTTTGGAGTAGAATTGCAATTGTCCAATGAAACATTCACTTTTTTGGACTTTGGGTTTAATTGAGCATGGCGAATAGTGAATATATTTGTTATTAAAGACTCATGGATGAATAAGTGTAGTACAGATTAATACAGTACAAAAGTTATTAGCTAGGGAAAACAAAGACAGCGGAGGCAGCAAACATAGGGAACAAGAGGAGAAAGAAGAACTTGAGGTAAAACCCAAGGTTTTCAGTAACTTAGTGAAGGCAAGGTGCTTTTTCCCTACCACTGAGCGGCCTTTCTTAGAGTTGCAGTCAACTAAACCTGAAGGGATGGGAGGAAGTCCGTAGGGTGACTGGTTTACACTTCCTTGCCAGTGGCTGAAGTCAGGTCAAAGGTGAGAGTCC
This sequence comes from Dolichotis patagonum, assembly GCA_004027295.1. Taxonomy (NCBI): domain Eukaryota; kingdom Metazoa; phylum Chordata; class Mammalia; order Rodentia; family Caviidae; genus Dolichotis; species Dolichotis patagonum. Next base: position 98,363 of record PVJX010002370.1, read on the forward strand.
AGACAAGGAAGCATATCCTCAGACATAGAAGAAAATCCTGATTGTTCCGAGACATTGTACTCTGAACTGAGGGCTGGCATTTTTCTCCTTCAAGATTTAGTGATTAGCAGAGAAATAATATTCATTAGAAAGATAGCCTGACACTGATGAGACTGGCAAAGTTCACTCAGCCACCCACCTTTCAGACTAGCTACATTTGTTCTTATTTCTCCAACTTTGCACACAGAAGACCCATCTCAGGTTGGAATCTTAGGCTTAATACTGGAAATTGTCTCATTTCATCAACATTTTATGCAATATAATCATGTAAAACTTTTAGGCCTGCTGTATTATAATCCTTTCCTACTGTGTGGTGGGCACTTTGAACTCCTTTAGATGATAGATGGGCTATGATTGGGGGGCATTGTTGCTATTTACACCTTCTAATGTGTCAATTCTATGTCCTCTGTTGTAACAGACATGTCTTTCAAATGTGCGGTAACAGCCCCCAAGTGGCTCATTGTCAAAATATTTTTGAAATGAAAAAGCAAAATTAACTATAAACTGCCCCCTCGTCTCCATGAAAATGGCACTGTAACCTTACTAAGGAAAGCCAGTGTTAAATAATAAAAGCTACAACGAAATAAAATCTAGATCATTGGAGAGACTCCTGTTTTTGGAAGAAATATGTGTTTGTAACTATCAACCAGGTAATTTTGCTTCCCACCAAAGTATGACAGTGAAATAGAAAACCATCACCCAGACTAACTTGAAGAAGAGTTCAATGAATTTTGGCCACTTGAAAGATGTTGAGTTTGTGGTAGAGTGACTTCCTTTGGCAAAGACTTGAAAAACAAAGCCATGAGAATTTTTATTTTTTGTCTATATTTCCCAAATCCAGATATCTTCTGATGATCCATCAGTTTGCAAAGACATTTTATTGCTACAGACTCTAGAGTTGGAAAGCACATATTTAAATACACAATGACAATTTCTCTGTGGGTAAAATCTTACTAAACATCAGACTTTCTGAAGTTGTGGGTTTACTCTTCAGGCCCTGAATTTCCATTTAAGGGCAGGTCACATTAATTCTCAGAATCTCCATTTCAGAGCACAGATTGATTAGTGAGACTCTGAGATTCTGAACCAGAAAGCTATGGTATTTCAAGCAAGAAAATGTCAGTTTACATATGATATATCTTTGAATCTCTATAGTTTGGTAAACTTCTAACGGATTGTAACCTTGATGCTTTCCCTGCAGTAGAAAGCACTGAAGGACCCCACTGTGCGCTAAAAATGTTCTTCTCTAAACAGTTTGAATCTGGGAGAGTCTGCAGCAATAAAATAACAATTCCTCATTAGCATACTAGTCACAGTGCCATCCCCATAAAGTGCCTGTGGCATGGAAGGCTGAACTATTTTCAGATGATCATTTATGGGCTGGTTTATTTTTCTTTGTCTTGACATTAATGAGCTATGCACTCAGGAAAATAGAAGATTTTAATGTCTGTCAAATTATCAAAGATTATTTTTCTTCTCCTCAAAGCAGGGACCTGTGACAACATGAGGTTCCAGTGGAATAATCAATGAAGGGTCATGAAAATAAATGAGAAGGTGGTAATGGACTCTTTCCAAGGAGGACTTCATGACAGTATGCTGTGATTCCAGCATTTCATTATTTACTATATCACAACCCTTTGTATTTTATCATACTTTTTGTTGTTTCTGGGTTCTTACATCTCTTGAGGGAAAAAGTATAAAATTATTTATAAAATTTTCTGTAGTCATAATGTATTTTATTCTAAAATTCAGAGACCATTGATTTTATATGAAAAGCATAATGTTTTTATAGATCCATGTTTCTAGTTACTTGTAACAACTTTAGAGTGAAAAAGTCACTCCTGAGCAGTTCTATTGTATCTATTATATTCTGTCTCATCCTTGGCAATAGACTGAAGCTGCCCGTCTCACCATTTCTGGAGACTGGGCTGGTGGTTTAATGACATAATGTACTGAGTAAAATGGGCACAAACAAAATCTCTGATATTGATCTTAGTATCCTGTGGGAGTTTCAGTGCCTGGAATGAAGAAAAAAAAATCCAGAAAAGTAACTTGGCAGAGATGAGGATATAGGGGAAATATTTCTGGAAAATATTTAAAAGGAAAAGATGCGGGAGTAGGCACCGGCTCCAGCGGAGACATCCTGAACCCTGTCCCTAATCATACCCTCCTTCTTTGCAAATCCTTTCACAACATGAGCTCATCTATGCTGTCATTGTCCCCAGTGGGCAAGGGCTGCTTGCTCATCCTGTCCCTTTGCACAGTGTAGAAATTTACAGATATTCACCCCTGAGTCTCCTAAGGTCATGTTTTCAGTTTAGTGTCTATTGCAATTGTTAATTTTCTTTTATTTGGTCTCGGTTGCAAGTTTCAAAGCTGCTTAAGGACAGTGACACATGTACTTTGTGTTTTTCTTCTATTTTCCCTTGAGCCTGTAATGCTTCTGATGTAGGTCTTGACTGATTGTTTTAAGATACTTTGTTATATTACTGAAGGTAGAAATAGCACAAGGAATCACATAATGGGATCATGTCAAATTAAAATGCTTTGGCACAGTGAAAGAAATAATCAGCAGAGTGTAGTGGCAGCCTACACAATAGGGAAAAATGTTGGCCAGCTATTACTTGGATAGAAGACTAGAATCTAGAATATAAAAAGCACTAAAAATTAGACCCCCAAAATAAAAGACATAATAAAAATGGGGAACTGAAACAACACTTCATAGAAGAAAAAATAGAAATGACTAATAAATATATGAAAAAATGTTCAACATCTCTGACTATTAGATAAATGCAAATTTGAAAAAACACTGAGATTCAGTTTTACTCCAAGAGGAATGGTTACCATCAGGAAATCAAATAATAATAAATGCTGACAAGCCTGCAGGGTGGGGACTTGTGCATTGGTGGTAGGAATTGTGAACTAGTAGAGTAATTATGGAAATCATTTTAGAGATTTCTTAAAACACAACAACTAGAAATTCCATTTGATCATCTATTCCCTTTCTAGGTATCTTCCTCAAAGAGTTAAAGACCTCATATTACCATGATATGCATACCTATCTGTAAAGTAGCAAAAATTTTGGAGGTGACCCGTATGATCTGTTTGTCAACAGGTGAGTGAATAAAGAAAATATGGTATTTAAACAAAACAGTACTACTGTGTCATGAAGAATAAATTTAAGTCAATGGTAGGAAAACAGAAGCATCTTCTGATCATAATGTTACATGAAATAAATCAGACACCTAACTTTAAGTAGCTCATGGTTTCCCTTACATGAAAACGTAGCCTACAAATAAAAGTTAGATAATAGAGAATACAGAGGTAGATCTTTTTCAAGTGTGAAGGGGACCAAAAAATGGATAGAGGGGGAACGTAGAGAAGGGGAAGAGGATGAAAAAATAATTATGATGTGTAATGTAACTGTACCAAATCCTACAAGAATATAATCATTATGTACTATAAATATATAATAACAAAATAAAATCAGAAAAAAAGTGTATCTTTCTAAGCATATTGGTATTTATTCATTAAGAACACCACAGAATGGGTATGTGCCATTCACATTTAACTCAAGTAGCTGTAGCACTTATTAACAGGTGCCACATAATAATGATATTATTATCGTTAGTTGTTTCTAATGAACTATTACATTTCTAAAGTTCTGAAATGGCCAATAGACCACAGAAAGATATCACTTTAGGATGCTGCTTGAAACCAACAGCTTCAGAAAACTGCCGGCCTTGATTCAGGGCCAATGGTGATATTATTGTGATAATGTTTTTGTTTGTGGTCCTGGGGATTGAACCAAAGCCCTCACAATGTTACACATGCACTCTAACCTTGAGCTGTAGCCCCTGTTTATATATTTGGTTCATGAACAGAAAAATACATAATTCATGTTTTATAATCAAAGGATAATTGTCTGTTATTTCACAAAAGAAGTGTTCTAAATACATGATTGACTTTTTCAACCGTGATTTTACTTTGTATTACTATTATAATTAAACTATTTTAATACAAAAATAATTTTGTTGGCCCATTTTTATCCTAACATTCTTAACTTTATTTTGAAACATATTTATGATGCAGGCTTCATACTGAAACAAATTTCAAAACCTGATTTTTAAATTTTAATCGTAATAACTACATGGATATGTTTCTATGGAAGTTCTATTCCCATACACATTTGTAGGTTACTCCAAAGAATGAAATACAACTCATATGCTAGCCAGTGGTGGAAATATATATGTGACCATATTACTTAGTAGTTCTATATTAATTTTTAAAAAGCAAAACGCTCTATTTCACTATTCAGCAGAATCTCCTGATTTCACTGCTTCACTATTTTTTAGCAGTAATTTCAAGAGATTCAACAGTTTTGACAGGTTCAGTACAAGCTAGTCATGAATGAACACAATATTTAATGTCTTAGTAAGGCATTACTGTTTTGAAAGGAAAATAAAAAATTTTCTCTGTTAAAAAAAAAGTGCTGCCTACATAACCAAGTATTTATCATTGAGTATAGTAGTTTAAGGGTCCTTAAATAAAGAAATCCTTCTTTCCCCATTCCTTTCTTTCCTTTTAAAAATAACTATAATTAACTTTTCCAGAAAAAAAGGCATGCATTTAAATTGATGTTAGAGAAGTTTTTGCCATGCTGTCAGATAAATTATCAATTTTAAAGTATTTAATAAAATTTTCATTTAATTATTAGGTAAGAGAGGCTAAAGTGCGCCACACATAATTTAAGCTATTTTCAACTGTTAGTATTATCTCTGCCGATAGCTCCACCGAGTATTTACATTCCAATAAGCAGGTGAATTCCATTAAGAAGATGAATATCTAACAAATTTAACAGTATAGATAGTTCTAATTTGAGATATCTGCTGAAGTATTTTGGTGCAGGTTGCTCTTTATGGTTTAAAGACCACTTTGTTTGGAGAGTCTATTTCTGTAAGATATCTATGAAGGACATGCATAAAAATTTATTATTTTGTATTTGTAGTAGGTGGCAAAGCTGGGTGAGGTTAGTACAGTGGAGTGGAAAGATATTTTGGTTGAAAAACATTTGCAGACAAAAGTCACAAGATCAAGCATAAGCAGAGAAAGACAATAGCATATTGGCAATCCTTTTGGACAAGGATATCTTTTATAGAATGCACCAAACAGTAACTAAATGCTATCAACTTGGAAATATTTTTTAAAAGTATCTTTCCAAGAGACAAATTATGAGAGATTCAAATGTTATTCTTTATTTTTTAGATAACTTTAATTAAATGAGAAAAGGATGCTAGTGCTATCTTCCTAGAATTCCTAAAATATTTCAGTGCTATCTTCCTAGAATTCTTCAGTGCTATCCTCCTAGAATTCCTAAAATATTTATAAGAAACATTTTGAAAAACTTTAAAAACATGCAGTCACCTTTAACATGCAGTTTCCTAAATAATCTCCTCAGGAGTCATCTACTGTTTTTACAGTCCTCTATAAAAGATGATTCAGAAACAATGATTACAAAACCAAACTCAGCAAGTAATTTGAGAGAAAAGATAACCGTGTTTTCGTATTAATCTAATCCTTGACTTGGACTCTTGGAATGAACAAGTTAAATCTTGGTGCTCTATGATTTAAAAAGCACATTAATTCTCATACTTAATGACATATATATAATTAGACACTCTAACACAGTTCCCTAACATGAGAATCTTTTCCATGCCTGAAAGATATAAATAAAATACAGAAGTCATTTATGAAGCAAAGATCACACTTAGTATCAGTTCAGAGCTTTTATTTAATAAAAAAAAATTTTTAAATGTGTATAAAATTTCAGAACAGGGGTAATAAATCTGAAATTTAATAAAATCACTGTGAAATAATTGCATGTAAAAGTATCAAATGTATGTCCTTTCCCCAAAATTTTGGGACAAAATCGAAGTAGTATAAAATAACTTCAAATTATTTATTGTTTAAACCTAGATATTTTTATTTATTTCTATCCCACAATTTCATTTTATTCTTTCTCTGAAATCTGTAATGAATAGTTACTGAAATGTCAAGAAGGAAAAATGATAGAATTTAATTCATTGACTCACAAATGTATTGGTTGTCAGAATCTCCTAGTAGTAGGTAGAGTTTAAACTTCCAGGGGGACCAAATTCCATCTTTAGTTTATACTGAAGATAAGTGTCTACACATATTCCCAATTGTCGCTAAAATCAAGTCATACTATTTCCTTTGCCAACTTCCAAGGGACTCTGTCCTTTCTTCCTTCCTCACTGACATCCCAGGAAAGAAACAAGCATACAGAGAAAACAGTGATTTGTAGTGGGTGATGAGGCTTCTTGACATAGGGACAGCTGTGTGTCCAACTCTGTAATATAACAGAACCATATGTAAAGGCATCAATCACTGCTAAGCCTTTGTCCTTTTGGAGAAGTTACACTACCTTACTTGGCTTAATAAACGAAGGTGGGTGCTCTTTTATTCTACATGGAATTTTTATTAAGAATGATTTCATTTGAAAATCTCATCTTCAGCATTCACCTTTTTCACTGACATTTCAAAACATGCATTATAAATTATAAAGAAACTTGGACAGGATTATAATTTTCTTGGCACGAAGTCCACCCCAAACTGAACCAAAGAACATTCAAGCATTTGATATCATTTTTTTTTTCTCTGAAAGCTTATCAAGCTTTCTCCTGTAAATGTTTTCAGTCTGGTGACCAATGACACGTTTGCAGTGAAAATCTGGGACTGGCTTTTAATAAAAGGTTAACGTGAAGCTTCACGGACATTTAACAAGTGACACATTTAAGAAGGAAAGAGGCAAAGGCATAGCCAATAGGTTAACCTGTGAAAAAGTAGTTCAGTGGGGTAATTGCTATAGAAATGTTCATTTCAGAGCCAAAAAGTTTATATAAATGTTTCCTTTTATCTTATACTACGAACTTTAAATATTTACATACTAAAATCATGGTGAGATAGGTCAAATATAAACTACACTACATACAACATAGCATCAATTATAATTTTTACAAAACTAAACTCAATCTAATATATAATTTTACCTTAATAAGCCAGTTTATATATGCTACCCAGAAACATTAAGTATAATATTTATCCTAAATACTTCAGTAATTTTACATAGTCTTCATAGAACTTCAGGACTTTGGTCTATTATTCTTATTTTACAGGTTAAGTTTCTTGCTTAAATCAGGTAATCATTCGTCATTCTATTCCCTCAAAGGGATTTTGTGTACTTCCTTTCTCACTGATAACCAGAAAAGAAAGATGAATGCATGAGAACGGTGATTTATAGTAGGTAATGAGGTTGGCTTGACCGATGAATATAGGTATGTCAGAGAGGTTTAAATGATGCACCTTAACATCCCTCAGCAAATCTGAGTAGAAACTGAGACTGTCAACTCTGGGAAGGTTAATTTTAATTGTCAGTTTGATAAGGTGGAGAAACGCCTAGGAAACGAGTAAAGTACATTTCTGGTTTGTCTGTGAGGGTGTTTCCAGAGATGGCTGGGCTGTGGGGCATTGAGCCAAGAGGGATATCTGCTCTGAATACGGGCAGCACCATCCAGTAAGGCAGAACGGAGCAGAAGTGGAGAACGAGCGCTTGCCAGCACATTCTCTTCCTGCTCTCTGCCTCCTGCTCACGGGTGAGCAGTTTTCCTTCGCCCCACCCTTCCGCCATGAGGGTCTGCTCACGAGAGACCTGAAGCAACAGCTGAATATGGACTGAGCTACTGGAAACCGTTAAGTAGGTGATGAGGAAACCATGGGCCAAAACAAAACACTGCCCATTAATCTCGGGTGCGTTGTCATGGGTGGCATTGGAACGCTAACACAAATGCCGTTTAGTTTAGTGAAACCTTTGGCCACTTGCCAGTGGAGCTGCAGTGACATGGCTACGTACAGCGCTCCGAAGATACCTGCCCAGCAGTGAGACAGCTGGTCTTGTGGTAGTGCGAGGTTTAATGTTTTGAGGGACGTGCTGTTGTCCATAATGGCTGTACTCATTCATATTCCCACGACAGTGTGCGAGGATTCCTTTTTCTCCAGTTTCTTAAAACACTTGTTATATTTTATCTTTTTAATGATAACGATTCTTACTAGAGTGAGGTGATGTCTCACTGTGGTTTTGATTTGCATTTCTGTGATGACTAATGATGCTGAGCATTTTTTTCACATACTTGTTCAATATTTTTGTGTGTTCTTTTGAAATATATTTATTTAGGTCTATTGCATCTATATATATATATATATATATATATATATATATATATATATATATATAATTTTTTTTTATTCTACGCCCTCACTACTTACTTATGATAAGACTAAGCATAAAGAGGTTTGTGTACCAAGTGTTTTGTGTTTTTGCTATATATATATATATATATATATATATATATATATGGCCTAAGATTAAATTTGTGATAAATAAAATGAGTCTCTGATGGTCCAATGCCCTACACTCCATGAATACCTTTCTTAACACCTTCATACCTTCATATTTAAGTGTAATAAAAGGAAATATGTGCTATATAATACAAAGCTTCCTAAATTAAGACATATTTTTATAGGTACAACTAAAAAATGAAAATCTGAGTGTAGAAACCTTATTTCTGCAACTGCTATTGTCACCAGGTTAACCCACTTAATTCTGCAGGTAACTCAAATAGTAAAATGAGAATCTAGGACTAGGTAATGAAAGAATGAAATTCAGATGTGTTATAATTGTATGATTCTCAATAATGTTCAGTCAGACTATGCTTTTTCTAGCATTGTACTAGATATTTGGAAAAGGTGCCCAATGTTTAAGAAGACTCAGGTCAAATTCTAAATATGTTTATAATGTAATGTTGGGGTCTGGGAGTGAATTGGGTACATACTGGAGGAGTCAAAAATGTTTTTACAGGGAATGACTCCCTGCCCCTTTTAACTAGTTCTATAATGCAAATCTACAATGCAAACTACCATAGTTTTCCAGCTTGTCTCAGAGAGGATGTATAAGCAAGATTTAGGGAGTGGCAGCAAACACAAATGGGTAGAGAAATGAGATTTTATGGTAAGAAAACTGGCCTTTTCGACATCGAAGATGCCAGAGATAATAAAATGGAGTAGCGCTTGAATTCAGACAGGTAGAGAAATTAGATGTGCACTGGCACATGGAGCAATGTGGCTACAGAAAGGAAAGCCACGAATTTCAGGGAAGCAGCCAAAGAAAATTAAGCGGGATGAACAGAGCAAGTGAGAAACACAGACTGCAAAAGGGAGGTGGGACAAGGTTACGTAGAAGGGAAACTCGAAAATGCTTTAGGGTGTCTGTCTTCTTAAACTTTTAACTGGAAACAATAATATTACCTTCTTAAGCACCTGAAAACATCACTAATGTTATACACGGCATCTGTTGTACTCTAACGAGGACCTTGCAAACTAGTGTACAGCTTCCCATTTCTGGCTGTATAAGCACGCTAGGCAGCTTGGTAAAGGTTAACAGCTGGTAAGCAGAAAAGCCAGCAAGAGAAGCCAACTGCACCCTGAAACCAGCAGCATGCCATGTCCCCCTCCCTCACAAACATTTCAAACATGCCAAGGAGTGACTTTAGCTTAGGTGGCCCAATTCAGGTTAGCCACAACTGCGGACATTTATCCTGGCTTTCCAGAAAGTTCTATTGGCTTTTCCTCACTGGTTTTGTGACATTTTTCAATCCCTTTATTTTCAGTTTCCAGGCAGATGACTTCCATACATGGCCTACAGAGGGCATAAAATTCTTCCTTGGAACTCACTTCTGTCAGCTAGGGAAGGTGGCATAAGCTTATAATACCAGCTAATTGACAAATGGAAACAGAAGGCATACTGGAGCCCACAATTTGACACCAGCCTGGTAAACACAGTGACACCCATCTCAGAAAACAGAAGAAAACCTAGAAAATATATAGACCAAGAAGTAAGAATTACTAATTATCATTTATTATTACAGTAAACTCTCCTCTCTACTATCTCAAGTTCACTTTCCACCCACAGGAAAAAAAAATATTCACTAGATTTGAACTTCAACATCTATGCAATTTTGAAACATGTGTGATCTGAAACGCTAAGCACTTTTATGTCTAAAATACAGGAATATTCTTTAGCAAATGTGGCCCTGAAGTGCTCAGTAATTTTAGTATCAAGAGGCTCACTATAGCAGTCTGGAGAGCCTCGTTCTTCATGAAATGGGCTTTATATTTTCATCACCAAGTGACCACCTCTTCCCTGCACATTGCTCAAAATGGCCATTTCTTTCACATGGCTTTGTTTTATTATTCATGTCATCAGATCTGGCAATTTAAGATTTATTCAGCGGGAGCATTTCATCAATTACAAAATATAAAGAATAGTTCTGTCTCCAAGATTTAGTGACATCTTAAGCTGTGATCAAAGAACACACTTTCATGAAAACCAAGAAAATTCCATACTCTGAATTAAAAAAAATAATAGATAGCCTTAATTTAACAAGGGGCATACACCTTTTCCTTGTGACTCATGCAATGGGTTTTCCTTTTAATTCAGGGAAGTGGATTCTTTTACTTCCCCTTAGATTTAGCCCTGTAATCTATTACCCAGATGATAGAGCATGAAAACCAAGACAACTGGAAAGTAACTCATATAAATTAGCTGATTTCATGATATTTATGTGTTACCCACTTGCCTTGACATCCCCTCTCCCATTCTTGCTTCACTTAAATTTATTTTCCACATAGTATCCAAAAATCATCTTATTAAATTATAAATCACAGTATTCCTCTGCTTACATCTTGCCCTAGGAATAAAACCTGGTCTTTACCCATTTCTACCAAGATTTGCACATTCTAGTCACTCTCTAACACAGAGGACATTCTTTCTTAACACCTTTGAGCCAATTACATTTACTTGAACATTTTCCATATCTTTTGGTCCATCAACCAAAATCCCCCCACATACATTTGCTAAATAAGCTCTCTTTACAATATGTTGTTTGGGTTTTCTGAGCTGAGATTCTGTATTGAAGATCTTTTTACTTAGACCCTTAGGGCTTCACAAAGTGTCATGGGAATAGCAAATACTGAGGCCAAAGGGCAAATGCATAGCTGAGGAAGACTGAAAAACAAAACAAAACAAAGACAAAACTCTGCTGGCATAGAAGTTCCTTTGCTTCTCTATCTAAATCCTCTTATTTCTGCTGTTCTCCATAATCATATAAAGTGTTTGCCAGTTGTACAAAGGGAGCTAATTCCTAACAACCATTAAAATGTTGCTCTTTAAAATTCTTCAGTGAAGATACTGATGGAGATTTAATACTCTTATAAACAGAAACAATTGCATGTTTATTTCTTTTTTGAAGATTTCTTTTCACTCAGTCACTCCTACTACCTAACATGGAGATACCAAGGCATTTTAAAATGACATTCCCAGTTTCTAAAATAATGTCTTTTTTTATACTCAAGGTCCCGAACACAATTTGAGTAACCTTCAACAGCCTTGTGAGTAGGGATGCATAATCCTACTCCCTACAGAGAGAAAAATCAACAACTATGTGTCCTACTGAGTATTACATGAGTTGTCAGTATCAGTGATATGAAAAGGGATTCTCACTTCTTGGGCGCTGCTCCAGCCATCTGAACACGCAGCCCCACAGAGTACAACCTGGCCTTCTCTGCAGGCTGCTCAGGTACTAAGCAAGAACAAATAAGCTACCAAAGTCAATAATAATAAAACGCAAAGCTGCTAGACACACATTAGAAGTATCTGAGTCTTATTCTTTTCCTTGGTCTCTGCGTCTAAAAACTGCCTATTTCTCTCTGACAATGATTATTAGAAATAAGATGGGGTTAATGGAATAATCTTGGCATATCCAACTGTGATTAGTTGAACAATGAATCCATAACTCTTATAATCAATATTAGATTCAACTTTAATCATGATACAGCACCTACCCATCCCGGAGAAAGCAATATGTTAGTAAATGCAGTGGCTTTAATTTTGTGTCCCCAGAAACTGGTATGTTGAAACTTAACCCATTACTGAGAGATATTAGAAGAAGGTGCTTAGAGAGGTGATTAGGTCAAGAGAGTATGTTCAAATCATGTGGTGAATGTTTAAATTTTAAAAATTTATTACAAGCCAAGCATAGAAGTACATGCCAATAACCACAGAACTTGGGAGCTGAGACGGGAAGACAGTCACAATTTCAGGCCAGCCTGGGCTCTGTAGTGAGTTCATGGAATGCCTGGATTATATGGTAAGGCACTGTCTCAAATAATCCACAGTAAGAAAAAGTATTACCGTAAAAGAAATACTGCCTTCAGTCTCCCTGGGAATATAACCTTTTGCATCAAACTTATCCCATCATTCTTGCCACTTTCTACAACAGCTCTGGAAGTCCTTTTCTGAGTATCTTTACCAGGCGAGATCACACATATGGTGAATAGTGCCTAGTGCCACCCAATAGGAAAGCAGGATTACAAAAACAGTACTGTGTTCCCTCATCGACCTTACCCAGCAGACCTGGCACTGTGTGACTTTGGTCTCTTCCTCAAAGTCAAAATGACCATGAAAGGTAAATGTTTGGAATCAGTTCAGGATCAATGACTGCAAACAAGCCATCAACAATGACAGTGGACAGCTAAAGACACACATTCTGGAAAGGAGGACTTCTAAAAGTGCCTTAGGAAGTGGAAAGAATCATTAGCTCAGTGTGTCCAAATTTAGGGGAAGTATTTTGAAGGGGATTAGTATGTTTTTTATCATAATAATTTTGTCTAAATTTGAACATACACCATAATTTTAAAACATTTCATGTAAGAGGCTGAAAAGAGTTCTTTGCCTTCAGTTTGTGAAGAAACTAAAACATTGTCTATCTTATCAGGAAGTAGGTCCTCATCATATACTTAATCTTGGAATTCTCAGCTTCCAAAAGTATGAAAAATAGATATCTGTTGTCTAAAGGGCACTTAGTTGATCATGTTTTGCTGTAGTCCCAGTGGACTAAGGCAGTGAAGTGGTTGCTGAGAACTTAATTGTGTTCTCCAGAATCAGTGTATTTAATCCCTGTGACTCTTAAACATGATGAGTGGACTTGACTAGATTAGTGCCTCACAGATCAGTAAAGCTTACTCTGGGTGTGTCTGGGTGGGTCATGGAGCCATGGCTTTAAGGTTTATATTTTATCCTCAATGCTTTTTCTCCCACACTACCCCAGTTCTGCTCCCCAGCCATCTGACATCAGCTAAGTATCTCTGCCCCTCCAAGACATTCCTCCATGATGTCTCATCTTGCACTGAAACCTTTGAAATCATGGGCCAAATAAACCATTTACCTGCTGCCCTCCTTAAATTGTTGGCATTAGGTATTTGGCTCCAGCAATAGGAAAGCTCCTCAGTACAAGCTCATCAGAACAAGCCCTTAATTGAAATTAAGTGGGATTATAAGGTTTGTATCTGTACATAAGAAATGGGTTCTAAACCATGGGAGAAAACATGCACATCCTCTCTTTCTTTCCTTTCTCTTTTCCATTCTAGTATTTTTCCCTTCCTTCTTCTTTCCTCTCCCTCCCTCTTTCTTCTTTTCCAGCTCCCCCATCCCACTCCCTCTTATTCTTCTCTTTCTCTTCCTCCCTCCCTCTTAAGTCCCAGGTGCAAAGTACACAGGAGCATACAGCAAGATGGTGGCCGTCTACAAGTCAGGACAAACGCATGCAACATGAAGAGCATCTTGTTTTGAGACTGTTCCCTCTCCAGAAAAGGGACATTTAATTTCCACAGTTTAAGCTAGTTAAGTCTATGGTACTTTGTCATAGCAAACCAAAATACTATGAGATTGGTAGAGTACACCAAACAGAAATACAGGTTATATGACTTATGAAGCATGCTTCTTGAGAAAATCCCTTAGCTTTGTCTTAAAAAAAAAAATGAGATCTTCTTCCAAATGGGCCTTACAAAATATCTACCTTAAAATGCTATTGTGAAGTCTAAAGGAGAAAAAGAATAAAATGCACTCAGCTTCATGCCACAAATGGTCAGAAGATGGGCATGTAAGCTAATATTTTTATTTATTATAGATTGTTTATTTTGCGGAAATGAGACTTTAAAGCTTTCAATGAATGCATCAAACAATGAGATTTAACATAATTGAAAACCATAGTTATGAATGGTAGACTCTTACCTTTTAAGTAAATTTTTATTTCTGTTGGTACATGTTTTCAGTGTATGAGATACTTTTTTCAGAAGAGAAGGGGACCAAGAAATGACAGCAGGAGGGACAAGGGGAGGGGAGGGGATAGAAAAAGAATTAAGATATGTTACATAAGCTAACATTTAACAAGTCATGATAACTGCTCCACACGAATGATAGAAACAAAAAGGGCTGTAGAATTTTGGATGCGAAAGAGGTTGGAGGAATTAGAGTGCCCAAGACAACTCAAACATTCTTCTCAGTTTCACTAAAGTGTAGACAGCCTGCTTCCTAATGAAGGTCCCTGACCTCTCACTTCTTATAGTACTTACTTTAGAAAACTTATAATTGCAAATTCTTTCTTTGCCCCCTTTGAAATGTACATAACTCTCTTTAAAAGCCTATTGACAGTTTTATAACCTAGGTGGAGTCTTTCTCAAGGACCCATGAGACATCCCTTTGAAATGTAATTATAAAGACAGATACTGCATGGTCTCTCAGCCTCTGTGGGAGGGTGGGAGTGGATCTTAAGTGACACAGCAATGAAAAAAACTGCCTTCTGTCAAGAAGATATACAGATGTTTACCTTCTCTTCCTGTAAGGACAATCAGCAAACAGCAAATCACACACCTATGATCCTTCTACCCCACCTCTTAAAAGCTGTCTTTTGGTTTAGCAGAGTTAAGTTCAGGGGCGCTTCTCAATTGCAATAGGCTTAAATAAAGTCTTCCTTGCCTGGCTAACTTCGTCCAGTACATTTTTTTACTTTGATAGAAAACATTCATCGATAACACTGTTAGGTTTTTCAGCACAACTGAGAAACAAAGAGAGGGAGAAGGAGGCCTTTATTGTATTGCAGAACAGTACAAGATTCTCTCTGACCAGAACAGAGACGATGGGATTTATTAGATCTGAGTGGGGATGGAGTTTTGGGGGGCAGGGCAAAGTGACATATGGGGAGCTGATGGGGAGTGTCAGCATGCTCGAAAAGGAAGAGGAGGTTTTATCCTGGGCTGAGGGGAAAAGAAGCAGGAAATTGATATGCTGTTTGTTCCTGCAGTCTCTCAGCCATGTTGGACCACCTCCATGTTGACTCAGAGGATTCCACATGGGTGGAAACCCATCAAATACACAATTTGAGATGTGCTGTAATTAATGGTTAGATACTGGCTTCACAGTGTTTGCAGCTTAGAATGAAAACTGTATACAGTTTAAGTTACCAGTTCCAATTCTTACTAGACACTGTGTTATGGTTTATAACTGGATGTCCCCCCAAAGCCTCATGGGATTGCGGTGGGACCTTAGGGAGGTGATTGGGTCATAGAGGCCTATTGCTAACTTGTGCTAAGGCGTAGGGCCTGGTCAGAAGAGATGCGTCACTGTAGGTACAACTAAGAAGGGCACATCTCCCATCCCAGCTCCTCCACTGATGCTCTCTCTGCTTCTTGTTTGCCATGCTGTAAGCATCTCTCCTCCACTGGTCCCCTCTGCCATGCCATCCTGCATTGGAACTGGCTGACTATGCAAGGATGGAAGTTTTGAGTTTCAGGTTTGATTGGTCTGAGGAATGAGAACATAACTAAGACATTATGAATGAAAAAATTTTAAAGTCTTTATAATAAGTTATTAGAGAACATAGATAAATGTTTCTTGAAGCTTAAATCCTGCACTAATGTTTGTTGCTATCTATAGTAATGGAAGCTTGCATATGCTTCAATGCATCTTATCACAGACACAATTCCTTGCACAAGTTGGGGGGAGGCATAAGCAAAGCAAAGGGGTTCCTGACTTGTAATTTTGAAGCACAGTACTACCTCCAGTGGAACTGATTTGAAGTACTACTTACAGTGGTCTGTACCATAGAGACTTATACATAAAACATTTTTTTCTCACTAAGCCAATATAAAGTTGCATAAATCTTTTAATATCTAAATGACTGTTATACAGGTAGGATATTAACAATCATTCCTATGACTAAAGTGTAAAAAAAAATTTTTTTTTGGTACCAGGAATTGAATTCACGACTGTGCGCTTGCAAGGTAGGCACTGATGCTGCTGAGCTAAATCCCCAGCCCCTACAGTGTAAAATTTTAAGAACTAGATAAGCAGTTTAGCATACTTCGAAGGAATCGTTTGCTTAAGCTCAGGTTACTTCATAACAGTATTGATTTTGATGTATTTTTAAAACAAATTTTAACATTTTTAAAATCAGGCACAATAAGTTACAAATGGAATTCAAAAAGATATCTCAAGTGACTCTTTAAATTCTCTTGTTTACTACTTGTGGGACATTTTCTTTGTTTTTTTTTTCCCTTACCCATATTCATCTTCATTGAAATTCAGAATTTATCAGCATAAAGGAATAAAATTTAATTCCTTAAGCCTTCAAGTTACATTTTTTCAGTACAAAGTGAAGTCATTTAGGCATTCACAAAATATACAATTTGGAGGTCTTTTAACTCAATGAGGTTGAAAAGAGTGAACAAATGCCACTTTGCCAATTTTCCTGTTGTTAGAGGCTAATGGTTTGCTTCTCTATACACCTAATTCTGTTAGGTGTATAGAGATCGATGCATGAGGAAGAATAATGCAGTTTGTTGCATTCAAAGACTTCACACAAAATGTTCCAAGTACTGCTAAGTGCTAGATATGTGTCTTAAAATATTCTCCATGTCTGCAGAATTTGAGATTGTATGTTGAGCTCCTTCAGGGAGAAGTGCTGAAAGATAAATCTAGTTCTCAGTCTTTAATTCACCACTCACTAGTGTTGTACTCTAACCTGAGCATCGTCATTCTGCTCTGTATGCGCCATTGCTATTGTCCTGGATTCCAACCTTTGTTTCTCCTAAAATTCCAGATGCCTGGTCAGACTCCCTATCCTGTGCAGCTGTGACCTCTGTACTCTATAAATTTCCAGGAATTGGCCCACCGCCAGGCTTTGAAGTTGCAGCCTTTATACTCTATAAGATACCCGTAAATTAACCACGAGTTATAAAGTTTCCTGTTATCGGCTCATCACCAATTATAATTTCCTGTAAATCCAGCTGCCTCTGTTAAGGTTTGTCCTAAAAACCTAATAAGAGAACAAACAGAGCCCCTACATCCTTACCCCTCCCCACTCATATTTTGCAGTTTTTTCCTTTATAAACCCCTTACCAATGTAACCTAATTGCACAGTTCTGCAGATTCTTCTGCGTCTGTGTCGCTGGTGCCAGCTAAAATAAAAAGCGCTATTTTCAACCCCCCTTTGGGAGGTTGTCTGGTTTTTGGGGTACCACAACTAGTAAAGTGTTCTTACTGGAGAGCATGTCTCTTTGTCTCACTACTTGCCAATGAACGTCTCTGACCCTTTTTAAGAACACATGATCCTAATAAAATGCAAGGTACAATTGCCCCTATCCAGTTCTGAAAAGAGTGAATATATTATCCTTGGTAATAGACTGAATTTGTTAGAAAGAATTCAATAAGGTATATATAAAAGAGAAAATACCTAGCATCCAATTTGAAAATTCCTTTTGGAGAATAATAAAAATGAAAGATATGCTACTTTACTGTTAATAGACCCAACCACTATTACTGGAAAGAGTATGATTTTTAAATATACCAGAACTCTGACATGTGCAAGAGAGGAAAATCATTTTTATTAATTTGTATATTCTCTTACTTTATGATATTATGAGTATAAGTGATATAAGTAGTAGTAATTATGAGTGATTGGAGACAAGAAGACTAATTGGAATATTATTTTGTCTTAGCTCAAAGTGAAGACATAGTGAGATAATGGGAAGAATAGAAAGCAAGATTAATTTTAGAAAATTTCCAGTGAAAGTACCCAGGACAGTGCCTTTCCTGAGTGCCCTTTGTATAAATGTGTACTTTACAAATAGACGAAATGATGCCCACATTTCACGCTGGTTTTGCGTACTGCTCACACTTACATAGATCTGTCCACAGTTTCTTTCATATTTTCTTTCTTTTCTAAAAATGATGTTTCTTCTTTTGATTTATCTGAATACTGGTGCTCTGATTTTTACTTTGACAAGTTTTCTATAGTCTAGGAGATGAACAGATATTACTAGAGCTGACAGGTCGGCACTAAAATGAATTTGAAAGTTTAATGCATTATTTTAAACTGAAAATACAAGTTGATCTTTTTTGCTTATACAGATTTGAAGTCATACGTTTGATATGGTATTCTTTTATTTAATCATACAATAATGAAGGGTATATCAAACGGAGAACATTTTATAAAATGCATTGTACAGGAAGAAATAAAAGCTATTATGAGGACTGTTTCATGTAACAGTGAGAAGACTTGGGAAAGTTCGGTAAAAAAAAAATCTGGGTAATTTCTAAAACACATATCTTTAGCTTTCATTTTTCTTCAGTGCTGGGATTGACTCCAGGGCCTTCTGGCTGCCCGTTAGGTTTTCTACCCTGACCTACTCTCCAGCCCCATCATATTGTTTCAGCTCTGTGAGATTTTCCCCAATTCCCTATTTGGGGATCAGTATTCCTCATGTTTTACGAGAACACACCACTTGAACCAAAACATATTTTTAAAATTTTAATTAGCTTTATTTTATTTCTCATATAAAGGTAGGGGGTTCATTTTCGCTATCCACTTAAGAAAAGGAAGCATTTTATTTTATTTTAGTTCCCTAAAACAGCTTTGGATTGCAAAACAAAAACAAAACAAACAAAAACCTACTCTCAACTTCTGTCACATGTTTAATTCAGTAGCTTTTAAAATTTTATGTCAAGGTGAACTAAAAGAAAAAATTGTTCAGCTATGTTGCAATTTGGATAATATTTTCATCTTCAGAGGGACAAGTGACCCTCTTTTAAGTTCTAACATTTCTATGGTCTACGGCTTCAAAAACAATTCTTAGTGAGAAACACAATCTATAACATTAGAAAGCATTTACCTCAATAGCCTAAAATATAAAATGTAGGATAATGTAGGGTATGTGGGATTATCGGTTTTTTATTTTATTATTATTATTTGGTATTTTTTTGAGACAGTGTCTCACTTTGTAGTGCAGGTTGGCCTTGAACTCACTATGTAACCCAAATAATGACACGAAAATAGTGGCAATGATAAGACTTTTAAATAAAAAGGTGAATATGAATTTATGTATTTATGTCTCACTATGAATGTTGTGACAGTTGTGCAGTTCTTCAGTGGTTTGGAATTATGTCATCCCGCTCAAAATATACTCGGTGTCACGTAGCTGGGTAATCTCGGAATAATATGATCAGTGACTATCAAAGTTTACTAATGAGTATCTCTATGGGGAAAAGGAGAGAACATTAATTTCAAAACCTAAGTAGCATATGCTGCCTGCTAAACAAGTTGGCTATTCTGATGCTGCACGTCCCCAGGAAGGAATGGGGACCACTGTCTTCAGAGAAAAAAGACAGTACTCCAGTTATCAATCCAAATTTGGACAAACCCATGCACACATTTCTCTGTCTTCATCTGAATACATAGCTATGAAAAAGTAACATTGCAATTTTTTTTCTTTTGAAATAGGGTCTTGCTATGCAGTTCAGACTGATCTTGAACTCGATTTGTAGCCCAAGATAACCTTCAATTTACAGCAATTCTCCTACCTCAGCTCCCAAGTGCTGGGATTATAGGCATGAGCCACCATGCCTGGCTACAGTGTGATTTTTAAAATCATGTGTTTTAGGCAACAAAATCAAGCAGTTTCTATGCCCTAGAAAAAGCCCAAAAGTGGATGAAAGGAGGTTGATGAATGAAACGCACAAGAAAGAAGCACAGGGTGCCGTGATGCACAAAGACACCGAGAGATAAAGTGACACTGCGAGCCAATCTGAAGGGAGACTAACAGAAAACACCCACATAATTATAGCAGTTTGTAACATAACGGGGGCCTGTAAAATGGTACCCAGGGACCCTAAGCTCTCAGCATTCACAGCGTTGTAATGTCCTCATACACTGAGTAGATACTCAGCAGCCATGATGGAATCTAAGGTTAGGTTAAAAAAATGGCTGTGGCCTCCATACTTTCAGGTCCCATCTCTCTCTCTCTCTCTCTCTCTCCCTCTCCCTCTCCCTCTCTCTGTCTCATTTTCTCTCTCTGCTTATTCTAAAAATGAAACAAAACAAAACAAAACAAAACAAGCTACAAGTTGTAGTAAGCAACTCTGCCTCCAACTGAGCATATATGACCTGTCAACAAACACGGAAATAAATAAAGCCAAGGAAAGCAAATATGATCCAAATACAAAGCAAAATAAAACAGCATGATATTAAGCTGTGATTTTGTACATCTAAAACACAGCAACACAGCAGAAACATGAATTTTGCTAGGACTCTGCACAATGCTCAGAAGTAGTATGAAAGTATATGGTATTACTAATGCTGTTATTGGCAATTTGAGGTACCAGTCATTAAAATGCACCATATCTTCAAATAACCTGCACAGTAAGAATAAATTCCTTTGACATGTCATAGGATTTGTTGAGGTTTGTCTGTGGTAAGTCATTCAATCCATTCTCTAAAATTCTTTTAAATCTCTGTAACCAATTAGTGTTACAACTGTGTGTCCCTCTAATCTCTTCCTTTACTGCTCTAATTCTGTGTACTCAGTTCCCATTTTAATTTGCCAATGAAAATATCATAGTTTTATACATGGTTAAACTCATCAGTGAATATGTTTCAAAATGTTTTACACTTTTCCCAGTTCTGCCAGGCTTCTAGCAATAGCTAACATCTAAATATCATGTATATGGAAAACTTTCATTAGCCTGCCCAATTGCTGGTGCAGACCGGGTCTGACATGGGTCTCAAGTCTTCCTGACTGGTTTTCTAGGGATTTTCACTTGGTTATTCAACTCTGAAAAGTTGGCTGAAGATATTTAAAAAGTCAGATAAATCCACTGAAAATGTGAGTTCCTGGCTCTTCAAAATGAGCAGAAGAGTTTCAGAATTCTGACATGATATTAATCTGACTGTCTCATCACAGCCAGCAACAGGAGAGGTCAACTCTGGTACCAACAAGAAAATATGCCTCAATATAGAGTTTAAAAGCAATAATAAAGCAGACAGCTTGGCTTTTATTATTATAAAATGCCACTGATTTGAAGCAACACCAGTGGTAAAACATTCCTCCTGAGAAGGGACCGTTAGCACTGCCACTCTGTTACGCCCCAAACCACGAAAACTTCAAAATGACGACCTTCTGCAATAGTGTTTTACTCCTGCCAACTAATCTGTAACCTGGTATTACACTCCTTTGTGCATTTCTCCTTTTCATCTTTGGGACAGCAACTACGAGAGCTTTCATGTTATGTGAAAAGTATCTGTAACATAAATTGAAATGGGAATTTTCTTCCTCTGATCACAGATATACTTAAAAAATAAGTATGCATATAACTAATCTACTAACTGTATTTTAAAACTGTCTTCATAGA
Source organism: Dolichotis patagonum (assembly GCA_004027295.1). Classification (NCBI taxonomy): domain Eukaryota; kingdom Metazoa; phylum Chordata; class Mammalia; order Rodentia; family Caviidae; genus Dolichotis; species Dolichotis patagonum. Next base: position 120,057 of record PVJX010002370.1, read on the forward strand.
TGAAGGAAATTATTTTATCCCATTATTATATTCACCATCTTTATGTTCTGCAAACATGAATTAAACCAGGAAAATTCAGGAGTAGACAACACATAGTAATATTTGTCTCAGGAATGGACTGTGCATTCTGTATTTTCATTACTTATTCAAAAACCGTTTACCGAAGTTCCACTTTGTGCCAATCAGTGCATAAGAGGCTAAGCATATACAGACTAGTAAGGCAATATCTTGACAATAATTGACAAAAAGAAAGCTAAAGTTGTAAATTCTGATAGTATATTGTCTGTCTGTCTATCTATCTATCTGAGTGTGTGTTCAGATTTCTTTCCAAAGCACTACAAAGACAGAAAACATCTTCCATGTAACATTGTTTTGGAAAGTACCAAACTGCTAATGTTAATAAGGCTTTAGCATTTTAAAGTATAAATCTATTATTAAGGAAATCACATATATAGCTGTAATACAGGAAACAAAAGGAAGAAATAAAGGGATAGCACATGCAGAAGTGAAAGAGGGAAGTTACAGTCTGTATTTACATAATGTGAACAGTTAATTATTGCTAGCAAACCAAAGACAAATTTCCGATTTTGCAATTTATACATGTTTCCCCCCGCCCCTTTCTTTGTAAATCAAGTTACCACACAATCTAGAGGGTCAGGTCAAAATGAAAAGGGTGTATAGGGTAACTAATTCACTAAATCAAACACAGACAACTCCAGCCACAAAAAATGATTAGACCATCTCTGAAACTATAATGAAAATTCTCACACTGACCAGCAAAAGTCTTTCAGTTTATAACAAAGCAAGTGGATCCAGTGGCTGCCTCTGTAATGTCTTATTTCTATCCTATTTTTATGGGTTTTCATGTTGACCCTGTTTAAAATAACTGCCAATTTCTAGTTCATGCTATATGTGGACAAATCAAACATGGGAATGTCACTATAGAATTTGTAAGAATCGAGGTAGAACCTTTTTATTGCTGAAACATAGATATTAGAATCAGAAAACTTCCTTTTAAATATAAAGTGTGTCTTTTCACTTGGAAGAACATTTATATCACTTTTTGATTCATAGACATTAGAACTTAACATCATGTTCTAGGTGTGCACATAATCTTTTTGATACATACTCAGGTTAGCACCACCAAACATAAACTAAGTGGTACAGAAAATATGACAATAAATTTCTCTAAATGATTCTTGGGTCAAATTTTACTGCTGAATTTCAGTGCGGAGTTATTATTTCCTAGCAATCTCACAAGAGCTTGAATAGCACAGTACAGCAGAGACCTCTTACTTGTTTCACCAGGCTGTTGGTGGATCTATAGTGAATGAAGTCGTTACTCAATTTTAGGGGAACTTGGGGGCCAAATTCAGAAAAATTTCTCTCACTTAATATTTGGGTCGTCATGGCAGAATCTATAGTGCTTACAATAAAGAGTAGTACATGAAACAAGACATAAAAAACAGCAGAGAAAGAAGCAAAGGAAAAAGGTGGTGACACAATGCAGGCAAGGTACTGAGGAAGAGAAAAATGAACACCTGCTCTGTGCCACATGCAATGCTAAGAGCTTTACTTATGTACATTTAATATTCCCAAAGAATTGGTCTAGATAAACATGAGTTCCCATTCATATTGGCTCATACTTTATACCGTGTATTTATTTAACATGAAGATGCTTAGCTTCCTCTTCCATTCCCCTTAAGGGAAGGCCCACATCCTGCTCAGTTGGGAAATCTCTGAAAGGGAACACAAGAGGCCAAGGCTATTAACTATCCTGCTAAATCATCAGATTCAACGACAACCTCTATTTGAGAAGAAATTCTGCACAAACACCGTTTGGACTTTAAACACAGCAAGGAGAACAAGTGCGTAATTTCAGTCTGGAAAGTGTCTAGCACATTGTCAACACTTAGGGAAATGAAATAATAGAAGTGTGCTGCCCAATATGCTTGTTATTTTAAAAAGGACTAAAATATCTTTTCTTCTTTAAATTTGTCTCTAAGTTGCAACTGTATTAGTCATTCTGTTTATATCAGACTCTAAATCTGTGGTGTTCAAAAGCTTTGTTACTGTTGATGGAGGATACTTTATCATTTAATGGGCTGACAAATGGTTCTTGCAAAATCTCTAACTGCTAGCTACCTCATTCTCAAGAATGACATTCCAGTAGTAAAATAAGTTGCACATGTGAAAGTCCCAAAAATTGTGTGGTAATTTTCAATTTTAAATGAAAAGTACATCAGAGAGTATGGCATCCCAGCATTCTTGAAGACTGAGGCAGGAGGTTGGCAAGTTGAAACTCAGCCCTAGCCCCCACACATACACTGCAAAGTAATCAACCAGAATATTTACTGAAGAAACCCATTGGTTAATACTGGTGTTTTCAGCCTAAAATTTTACAGAAAATGACTAGTAATGATGACAATAGAGTCGAGGTTGTTTGGTAAGTTCATAATTAAAACAGATGAATTACCTAAACCTATTGAGGTTCCAACCAGTAATATATTTTTTCATAGGTGGGAAACTTACTGCTTACACCAGAAGGGAAGTAAGTCTAGCATAGGTGCTAGATGATAAAATACATTATAAGGATTTATATTTAATCCTAAATTGTTAATTTATGGAATAAAGCTGAATATTTTACATGTACTATAAGTGATAAAAGCATTGTTAATATTCTCACCTACATACACTTTTATTATGTATCTGATCCCTTCAAAGAAAGTACATAAAAGAGAAATAAATCAACAGGTGAAACATAAAAATGAATATCATTTGAACGTTAGAATTCTAAAATATTTAGTACAAATAATTTATGTTGATGAAAACTAAAACAACATACATATGACTATATTCTTGCTACTTAGACACCAGCTAATTATTCAATAAAGACCTCAATAAATATCAGAGAAGATGCCAACCTCATTAGTTCTCTCTAAGGAAATTCTTACTGAAATTCCTACCGTGAATTAATTTTAAACAAAGTTTTAATTTATCCTTTTCTCCAATGTTGATAAAGAAATTAGATCAAAAATCGCAAAACCAATCTGGCCCTGCTTACACTGAAAGCACTTTATGTTTTCATACACCAGGAAATTATGAATTTTTAAGCTCCCTAATCAAAACCTGTTGTCAAGTACAGACACAGAAATCACATTTGCAAGACTTACTACCATTCTGTGAGTTAATTTCAGTCTGTGAACAACTTGAAAAACAGAAAGACCACTCAATATTAACTTGAGGTTGATTGGCAGGGATCAGAACACAATTCCTCAGTGCACAGGACTGTCCCACGCTGCAGTGTACCTTTGCCACCTCTCCCACTACATACCCGTGACGACTCTCTTTCCCTGAGTCTTAGCCAGCCTCCCTGCCCCTTCTCTCCCATACACACAACCCTAGAGGAGTACTGTCACTTCGTTCCATAAAGAATCCAGTTTGTATATGCCATACAATTGATGTTCTGACTTAGAAAGAGAAATTCACAACTCTTTTTCAAAAGCAGGGAAAATTGTTCTAAAAGTAACAAAGACACTTCAACTTACAGTTGGAATTTGAAGAATGCTTTGGACGTAAGTATCTTTCCAATAGTACTCACATGTGAGCTCCTTTATTTCTTTGCATTTTAGAATGAGCCATATGAAATTTGCATATTCTATTGATAAAACATTATTCAAATAGCCATGCTTTCCTTTTATATGATTCTCACAGTAGACTGAGTCAATTAATCTTTGCAATAAATTTCCAAGGTCATAATTCTCATATTTTAGGTGGGAAATCGAGCAGTGGAGAGGCTAGGAATTCACAGTTATTATGTAGTAAAAGGAAAGCTGGCCTTCCACAGCTGATGCCCTTGATCTCCCTATTATTTTGGCCCTAATAGCCATGCCTGTGTGGATCTGCATATGTCAGACGCCGAGGACACAGGCTTATAATGTGATCTTTTTAGTGTTGAGCATGGATTCACATTAATAGGAAATACCTAAATAGATTCTAGTATATAGAATAAATAACCTGACATAAAACATGGATGAATGTCAGCATGGTTCAAACAGTTATTTTCTATGTGATTCTGCACAAACTATTTGTGCTCTGTAAGGTTAATTTTTCTACTTGTTAACACAGCAATGTAATATCTGTGTAGTGTTACTTAAAATTTTGTTGTGCTAAACAAAACTTATTTATAGAAACCATGAAACTCTAAGCAAATTTAAATGTTGGGATGATTATAAAGATGATCATAATATGTTAAAATCTCACCTTATGAACTGAATCACAGAAATCAAGAATTACAAGTGTTTAGAGATGGGGGAGCCTTAGTGATAATTTAATTCTATGTTTGCATTTTCTGAAGAAATAATGAAAGTTTAGAGCCTGAGATGAAATGTAGGCCCATAAGGACAGCAACTTTTGTACTATTTGTGATACAGATACCTGATACAGACACTTATCTTTTGGGCATAATTAAGACTTGTTGATAGTTTCATTGTTTTAAAATGTGGATTTTGGATGAACAGCAAATGCAACTCATAAAATATGATACCTGGACAAATTTTGATACTTTGAAGTGAATAATGTAAGAGATTAAGTACTTCTAACAAAGAAATTATTTAATTATAATAATGTATGGTAAAATGGTAATAGATTGACCATTGATTTATTCATTCATTCAAACAGTAAGCCAGGTACTATCCTCAGTCCATAAAGAAAAATAAAGTGTAATTTGTAGCCTGTACAAAAGAACTGTAGAATCTATTAAGGAAGACAACTTCATAGGAAGGCAATTCCATAAAGAATTCAGCAAGATTTCTGTAGAAAGGGTTTTCATTACAGTGGGCTCAGACCTGAGAAACACTGTGACTTCCATAGGTCAATGTGGATGTGAGAAGCTTAGCAGGACCTACAGAAGCCCATGTGGATTGTGCAGATGGGCAGAAAGGTTAGGTGCCAGCTGTGCAGACTGCATCTTAGTTATTATCCAAAGGTTCTCCCCTTCATCCAATGTACATAAATGTGCTACAGAAGTAAGCAGTATGAACACACTGGCATTTTCAAAGCAATAGTCTAACACTTCAGAGAACATTACAATTGAGATGGTAAGGACATAAGGTAAGAAGGGATGAGATTCTGAACACAGGCTCAGTGGAAAGAGAGATGACCAGCACTCTTCACAAAACTCAGAAAAAGGAGTTGGCTACACAGCCTGGGGTAAGTTATTTAGCTCTGCATGCCTTGACTGTCATATGTGTTGAGAGGAGTAGCAATATCATGCTATACTTTTAAAATTTCTACCTCTCCTTCAGACATGTGGGTATATTAAGACTTCACTACACTTCTGATTTAATTGAGATATATACTAGAATCCAGAGGACCATACAGGCTGGGACCAGAAAAAGCGTATCTTGGTGTCACTTTTGCTTTTTTCTCTAACTTCTAGCTCTCTAACAAAGTAATTAGCTGCTGCTGGCCCCATTCACATGGGGTGTGATCTTCTGAATCTGGGAAGTTCTGATTAATATGTGTTATGGTTTGTGTCTAGATGCGCCCCCCAACCTCATGTAGTTATGAGGAGGTGGCTGAACCTAGAGTTTGTGATTGATTCATGGACCAGTGCTGGGATTAAGGGTGTTAGTGACACACTCACCTTAGGGAGGGTAGCCTGCATACAATATAAGGGGCAGAAAGAGGTTTTTCTCTTACATGTTGCTTTTACTTATTTCTACCTCCTTCAGCTATTGCCACTCTGCCATGTGCTATTTTTTTTGGAGCCAGATGATTATGGATTGAAACTTCTACAAACAGTGAGCTAAGTAAACTTTTCCCTTTTTACTTTGGGTGTTGGATATTTTGTCTCGGTGATGAAAGAAAAGTAACTAAGACAGAATTTGGTAACAGGAGTGGAGTAGTTGCTGTGACATTACCTAGACATGTGGTTCAGAAGCCTCTGGAACTGGTTTGTTGGAAGGGGAAGAGTTAGGAAAGGTTTGAGATATCAGCTGAAAAAAATAGAATTGAAACATCTTTGGTTGTACTGTATGGGAGATTCTGGTCACAGCTCAGAAGAACAGAAGGCTGATAGAAATTCTGCCAGTAAAAACCAGGTTTGGGAAGTTTCTGCTGGGAGGAAGGACTGCATTGGCTGCTGGACACCAGGTAATGTGTATGGTTTAGCAGAGAGTTTGCCTGCATTTTGCTTATGTTCAGAGACTTTGCCTGAAACTGAGATTAAAGAGTGTAAACTAATACATCTTCTAGAAGAAATTTCAAGGCAGTATAATGTTGAGGCTGTGGCATGGCTACTGTTGGGGTCATTTATTCAGATTTATGTTGGGAATCAAGAGTAAAAAGCCCAGCTTAATGATTTAAAACATTTTGAGTTTGGCCAAAAGGAAGCTCCAGTAAAGCAATGGACTGTAAAGATAGAACAAAGATCTTTACTGCTGAGAAGGAACAGGAGAACAGAAAAGATGGCCTGAGGGCATCACAAGAATAAGCAGGACTACCTCCTTTGAAGCTTCATAATTGCAAAAGCAAAACACTTTGTTTTCAGAAGAAAGCCCCAGAGTACCATGTTCCAGATTGGGTATGGTCTGAAAATCTGTTCTTCCAAATTGGATTCATGGTGCTTAGTGATCCAGGCCCTCAAGCCTTACAGCCAAGAGAGAGAGCAAAGCTTGGCTATTGCTCCTGCTGGCAGCAAACTTTGGCAGTATCAATACAGTGCTGCTTTTAGATTCATGCAGAATGGAAGAGTTGTGGGGTTAAGAAAGTTTCCAACCAGATTTCAGAAGAAGGCCTGGGAGGACAAGCAGTGTGCCCTTGAGAGGGCAGTGTGTGAAGCTATTAGTGTGAAGTCAAAGGTACAGTGAAGACCACAGAAGTTTGGAGAAACCATGAATATGGATCATCTGAGGAAAACTGCAAGGGGGGATCAGAGCTTGCTCAAAGAGAAACCATGGGAGCTACAACCATTGGGTACCATAGGGGTGGAGCCCGCCAACCCCTCTGGAGTTCACGTTTTGCCAGAGATTTCTGTGAATAGTGCACGTGACGCTATAGGACTTAATATTTGCCATGCTGGATTTTGGACTTGCTTTGGTCCCATTCCTTCATATCCCATTGATTTTTAACTTTCAGAATGGAAAGGTCTATCTTGTGCCATTGAATGTTGGAAGTGTTTAAGCTTGTTTTCTTTTGTATGGGTGCTCACAGCTAAAAGTTTGCCTTCAATCTCAGAGGTGACATGGGACTTGGACTTTTCATTAATGCTGAAATTATTAGGACATTGGCAACTCTTAGAGATGGACTAAATGTCTTTTGTGTTAAGGAATGTACATGAGTTTTTGGGAGGCAAGGGACAGAATGTTATGAATTATATCTAGATGTCCCCATAAAAGTCTCATGCAGTCATGGTGAGGGGAGCTTTTTGTGATTGATTCATGGTCCAGTTCTGGGATTAAGGGGGTGAGTGCGATCCCTGCCTTAGGGCAGGTAGCCTGCATACAGTATAAGGAACAGAAAGAGCCTTGTCTCTTGCTTGTTACTTTTGCTGTTTTCCATCACCATGAACTGTTGCCCCCTGTCCTGTGCTACTCTGTGTTGCAGCCAGTTGATTATGGATTGAAACCTCTACAAACTGTGAGCTAAATAAACCTTTCCCCTTTACCTTTGGGTGTCATGCATTTTGTCTGGGCAATGAGAAAAAATTACCTAAGAAATTCTGTCAATGTCTTTTATAAGTGATGCTATCACTAATAATTTCTGCACATCTATTCAAAAGTGATTTATATTTCATTGCTAAAGCGACAACAAGCATCCACTTCTTTCTTGTTTTTCCCTACCGCTCTTGACATTCCATGTATGTGATTTCTGTTTTGTTTATTGTCTGTGTTTTTAAACTAGAATGTAAACTGTATGCAGAAAAGTGCTATCTTTCCAGCGAATAAAGTAATATTTAGGATGTAATAATTGTTCAGCAAACATGTGCTATGTCAAGTGAGTAAATGAATGGATGAGTAAATACACTGGCCTTGTACTATCTTTGTCAGAAGACATCTCATAACTAATGCTGTGTCTACCAAGAGAGAATCTTTTCATCTAGGAAACCTCCAGCTCCTGCAGAAAATGTACTTCAAAGAATTTTCTTAAAATAAACCCATTAAAATGCATGTACTGTGGCACTTTTGCTTGCCAGCAATGAGGGAGAAATACAACTTCTAAGTAATGACTGCTTGCCCATATTTAAAATTACAATGAATTACAGTCTTCTCATCAGCACCATTACTTTCCAGGAAACATGACTTTGTACGTATTTTAAAACCTACATCCAAGTGTTTTCCTTTACTCTGTGCACTGAAATTTACTCAAAAAAATATACATTACTTTAAGGACATTCTGTGGAATGTTTGGAGCAGAGAAAATAATATTAATTATCCATGTCACTGCTAATCCAAAAATTCAGAATCAGTATAAGAAACACACATAATTATGTGACAGAATTATTTTCTAATAATGAAGCCACTACTAAGGGTAATTAATATTTTAAATAAAAATTGTGTTCTTATAAGTTGAAAAGTATATTTGGTTAGCTCTGAATATTTTTCATGGATGAGGCAGTTGCTTGTTCTGGAGGTGGAACCTAGGTCATTTTGTTCTTTGCACTATATTATATTCTCTCTAGGGGAAACTATAGATAAGCATCCAAAACTTCTATAGTGTGTAGATTGTAAAATATTATTGAAGTGGAAATCAGAAGATCATAATATGTGCTATAAGGAACATTACAAATATTTTGTAATAATTTTTATCATAAAAGCAATAGCACAGGTTCACTTTTCTTTCTATACACATTGGGAAATGAAAAGTGAGCATTTTCCTTTTCTTCATTTACACAGAGATTCATGTCACTATAAGACAATGCCTAATCTTTCAGAGGATGAGAGGGCACTCAGAAGCTAACATGCTTGCATGATATCCCTTCCTTGTTCCTAAGAAGTATCAGTAATTCTAAAGAAATTTATGCCATCATTTATTTTTGCAAATATTTGCTAAGGATAGCCTTATGGAAAGTTCCATGTAAGATGAATGGGTCTTATGAGAAGGTATAAGAATTAACAATTCTAAGTAAAAAACAAGTTTTATAAATCTTATGTAATCTATTGTAGCAGTGATATCAATGTTGTTATACTGACAGTAGGAAAAAACTAACAAAAAGATCTGGTTCCTGTCTGTTATTTCATGATATTAATCATATTTTTATAGAGTAAACATCGATATAAACACTGATCATTTCTTGGAAGAAAAGATTTCCTTTAAACTTTTTCTTTTTAAAGCATATTTAATTTAAAGTAGAAATCTAAACATAATGTTATGAAGAATATTTACATTTCTCACCTACTCATTGCCCTGCTGGATGCCTGAACATAATTCATTTCATCTATTTAAAATGAATCCAATTCAATTCTACTTGACCAAAAAAATCTGTTTCTGTAGTTCTAAAACATACAATCACTCCAACTATACTACCATTGTAGCTTAAGTGGCTCAGTGTCATCACCAAGGAAAATACACTTTGATTAAAAAACAGCCTTGTATGGCTTCTGGAAAATGAAATGACCCTTTCTAGTACACAATTTAGTAAGACAGTTGATAAAAGCAGGCAGGTATGGACAAAGTTTAAATGAGAGACGCTGCATATAATCTGTAAAAAAAATAGACAAAGGTCTAGCGTCCTGGAGTTCGCATTACAAAACACTGTGACGTTTAAACATTCTACATGTGGAACAATTCTAACAAATACTTAACATATCTCAAAGATCTCTTTTATTTATAGAGGAGAAAGATAAAAATCAGTTGTGAGGTAAGAAAAATTTTCAAAAACTGATTCCATTGCTCAAAAATAAACAATGTGCTTTCTCTTCTAATGACTTCCCTCTCCAACATAGGTACATTACATTGTTAATGGTAATCACAGATTTATCATCATAAAAGAATTGCAAAAAGTATTTGTTCGAGGAAGTCTCCCAGAGACCAGCATCGCTGCCTGTCTCTTTGGGACACGAACCTCTCGGACCCGCAGAGTGGCCCAGGCTGTTTGGATTGGAAATATTGTGGAGACTGGAATCTTTGCCAGGTCTGTTTGGGACCGGGAACTGGAGACCTGCCTGGGAAAAAGCACGGTGGCCTGGCCTGCCTGAGATTCCACAGGCACCGGGGTGACAACACCCAGCATTCGCCTTACAACTTAGGGAGCCAGGAGCCCACAGAGGGGAGTTAGGACCCTGTGAGGAAGCCAAGAGCCTGTGGGGGAGCCACTGCCCCTCCAGGAACTGAGGGTATAAGAGGTAATTCGCCACACATGCAGAAAAAGCTTTGCAACACCACTCAAAGTAAGGAAATATAGAAAAATGACAAAAGGAAAGACAAAAAGGCAGGCTCAAAGCACTAGCCCTCCCCAAGAAAGCTTAGAAGCCGTGTACATAGAAGAAAAAAGAAGCCATACACCTGAAATGTCTGAAATGATATCAAATGAAATAAATATGCAAATAGGGAAAGCTATGGAGAAATTCAAATCAGAAAAACTTTCCCAGGTAAAAGAACAATTGATAAAAATAGTGAAAGAAATAGTGAACGCATCTAGTGAAAACACAGCTAAAAAATTAGAGGAACAAAGCAAACAGATAGAATCCCTCAAAGAACAATATAAGAAACAAACAGAATGCATAAAGCAGATTCAAAGAGATATACAGGAAATCAAAAATGCTATTGAAAGCTGTAAAAACCACCTCAATGAAAGTGAAGATAGAATTTCA